>JAXCLR010000001.1:93121320-93155660 GCA_035584095.1 Annona squamosa | reverse complement strand
CTCGTCAAATAGTTCGAGCAAAAGAGGGGGCAATTAATATCAGGCATCGACTGCTACATGAAAGAATTTGGGGCGTCAGAGGAGGAAGCGTGCAAGAAGTTCCAAGAAGCATCAATTTATTAGGTCCACTTATTGGAAAAGAAGTGAAGAAGAAAAAATAAGGGATAACTTATTGGGTCAACTTATTTGAGAAGAAGAAAAAGGGTAACTTATTGGGTCAAGTTATTGGCCAAGAAAAAGTTATTGGAGCTGAAAAGATAAGGAAGAACTTATTATTGGAGAAGAGATGATAAGGAGGAGAAGAAAGAAAAGATAAGAGCAAGAAAAAGAAAGGGGTCAACTTTTTGGAGAAGAAGAAGGAAAAAGTGGTCAATTTATTAGAGAAGAAAAGATAAAGCGCAACTTATTAGGTCAACTTCTTGAAGAAGAAGAAAAGATAAAGGGCAACTTATTAGATCAACTTATTGAAGAAGAAGAAAAGATGTCAACTTAACTTTTTTAAGAAAAAGTAGAGAACAAATGATAGGGGGTTACCTTATTGAGAAAGAAGAATAAGAAAAAGCGTCAACTTATTGAAAAGAAAGAAGAAGAAGAATAAGAAAAAGCGTCAACTTATTGAAAAGATGAAGAAGAAGGTGAATTTTTTGGGGATGAAGATGAAAAGGGTGAACTTACTGAAGTAGAAAATTTGATTCATTTTATTAGAGAAAAAATTATAAGAGATAACTTATTGGATCAACTTATTGCAGAAGAAAAGGTATCTTACTATTGGAGAAATGATAAGAAGATGAAAAAGTTTCGACTTATTAGAGAAGAAGAAGAAAAATAGGTCAACTTATTGGAAAAGAAGAAGAAAAGTGGCCAACTAATTGGAGAAGAAGAGAAGGGGTCAACTTATCGGAGAAGAAAAGATAAGAGATAACTTATTGGGTCAATATGTTGGAGAAGAAGAAAAAGGTAACTTATTAGGTCAAGTTACTGGACAAGAAAAAGTTATTGGATCTGAAAAGATGAGTAACATATTATTGGAGAAGAGATGATAAGAAGAAGAAGAAGAAGAAGAAGAAGAAGAAAATGGGTAATTTATTTGGACAACTTATTGGAGAAGAAGAGGAAAAGAGGTTGACCTATTGGAGAAGAAATGATAAAGGATAACTTATTTCGTCAATTTATTCAAAAAGAAGAAGTTATTGAAGAAAATGAAGATACATGGTCAATTTATTGGAGAAAAGGTAACTTTCGGTTATTGGAGGAGAAGAAAAGGAGTCAAGTTAGTGGGAAAAAAAAGGAAAAGTGTCAACTTATTGGAGAAAAAACAACTTATTAGGTTAACTTGTTGAGTCAACTTATTGGGGAAGAAGTGGAGAATAAAAGATGAGGGGCAACTTATTGGGTCAATTTGTTGGAGAAGAAGAAGAACTAGAAGAAAAGGCATCAACTTATTGGAAAAGATGAAGAAAAATGGCAAATTTATTAGAGATGAAGAAGAAATGGGTCGACGTATTGGAGAAGAAGAAGAAAAAGAGTCAACTTATTGAAGAAGTAAAGATAACGGGTAACTTATTATGTCAACTTGTTGGAGAAGATGAAGAAAATGAGGCGACTTATTGTGTCAACTTATCGGATAAGAAGAATAAAAGAAGTCAACTTATTAGAGAAGAAAAAGAAAGGGATCAATTTATTGGAGAAGAAATTATAAGGGGTAACTTATTGGTTCAACTTATTGGCGAAAGAGAAGATAAAAGGGTTAACTTATTGGCGAGAAGGTAACTTCCGATTATTGGAGAAGAAGAAAACGGTAAGCTTATTGGAGAAAAAGAAGAAAAAGGGTCAGCTTATTAGAGAAAAAGAAGGAAAAAGGTCAACTTATTTGAGATGAAGAAGATAAGAAGTCAACTTATTAGAGAAGTAACTTATTAGGTCAACTTATTGGAGAAGAATAAAATGGGTCAACTTGTTGGAGAAAAAGAAGAAAAAATGTCAACTTATTGGAGGAGAAGAACAAAAGGGTCAACTAATTGGGTCAACCTGTTGGCGAAGAAGTGAAGAAGAAAAGATAAAGGGTAATTTTTTGGATCAACTTATTGGATAAGAAGAAAACTGTCAACTTATTGAAGATGAGGATGAAAGGGGGTCAACTTATTGGAGAAGAGTTGATAAGTGTAATTTATTGGATCAACTTATTGGAGATGAAAAGATAAGGGGCAACTTATTGTTGCAGAAGAAAAGGAGGAGGAGAAGATACGAGGTCAACTTATTAACTTATTGGAGAACCAGATAACAGGTTAACTTGTTGGAGACGAAAAGATGAGGGAGAATGAGGATGAGGTCAACTTATTGGAGAAGAAGAGGAAGATAAAGATTCAACTTATTAATTTATTGAAAGAAGAAGAAGAAGAAAAGGGGTTAAGTTATTGGGTCAACTTATTGGAGAAGAAGCGGAGAAGAAAAGACAAAGGGTAACTTACTGGAGAAGAAGTAAAAGAGGTCAACTTATTGGAGAAAAAGTTGAAAAGGGGTCAACTTATTGGAAAAAAAAAACATAAAGGGTAACTTATTGGGTCAGGTTATTAGAGGAGAAGAAACTTGTTGGGTCAACTTATTGGAGAAGATGAAGAAAGGGGGTCGACTTATTGGAGAAAGAAGAAAATGAGTCAACCTATTGGAGAAGAAGAGAAAAAAGGGTCAACTTTTTAGATTGGAGAAGAAAAGATTTGGGGTAACTTATTTGGTCAATTTATTGGAGAAGAAGAAAAGTGGTTTACGTATATAGTCAACTTATTGGAGTAGAAGAAAAGGGATTAACTTATTGGAGGAGAAGAAAAAGGGTAAACTTATTTAGAGGAAGAGAAGAAAGCTGGTCAACTTATTGGTGGAAAAGATAAGGGTTAACTTATAGGAGAAAATGAAGAAAAAGGGGTCAAGTTATTACGTAAACTTTTTGGAGAAAAAGTGGAAAAGAAAAGATAGGGGATAACTTATTAAGTCACGTTATTATTGAAGAACAAGAAGAAAAGGTGTCAACTTATTAAGTCGATTTACTAGAGAAGAAGAAGTAAAAGAGGAACTTATTGCAGATGAAGAAGAAAGGGGCCAACTTATTAGAGGAGAAGAAGAAGATGGGGTCAAGCTATTGAAAAAGAAGAAGAAAAGGGTCAACCTATTGGAGAAGTCAAAGAAAAGAGGTCAACTTATTGGGTTAACTTTTTGGAGAAAAAGTAGAGAACAAATGATAAGGGTAACTTCTTGGGTCAACTTATAGGAGAAGATGAAGAAAATGGGTTGACTTATTATGCTAACTTATTGGAGAAGAAGAATAAAAGAGGTCAACTTATTGGAGAAGAGGAAGAAATGAGTTAACTTATTGGACAAGAAATGATATTATTGGGTCAACTTATTAGAGAAAATGCAACTTATGGTTATTCGAGAAGAAGAAAGAAAGGGGTCAACTTATTGGAAAAAAAGAAAGAAAAGTGTCAACTTACTGGAGAAGTAACTTATTGGAGAAGATGAAGACAAGAGGTCAATTTAATTGAGAAGATGAAGATAAATAGTCAACTTGTGAGAGGAGGTAACTTATTGGGTCAGCTTATCGAAGAAGAAGTGGAAAAGGGGTGAGCTTATTGGAGAAGAAGAAGAAAAGAGGTCTAGTTATTAGGTCACCTTGTTGGAGAAGAACATAAAGAAAAGGTATCAACTTATTAAATCGACTTATTATAGAAGAAGAAAAAAATGTCAACTTATTGGAGAAGAGGAAAGGGTCAACTTATTGGAGATGAAAAGATAAGGGTCAACTTCTTAGAGGAGAAGAAGAAAGGGGCTAAACTATTGGAGAAGAAGAATAAAAGGGGGCCAACTAATTGGAGAAGAAGAGAATGAGTCAACTTATTGGAGTAGAAAAGTGGTTAACTTATTGGAGAAGAAAAATAAAGGGGTCAACTTATTGAAGAAGAAAAGATAAGGGGTAAGTTATTAGGTCAATTTATTGGAGAATAAGAAAACAGAGTCAACTTGTTGGAGTAAAAGAAGATAAAGGGTTAACTTACTGGAGAAAAAGATAACTTATTGGAGGAGTAGAAGAAAAAGGGTCAACTTATTGGAAGAGAAGAAGAAAATGAGTCAACTTAATAGAGAAGAAGATAAGGGGTCTACTTGTTGGAGAGGAGGTAACTTATTAGGTCTGCTTGTTGGAGAAGAAGAAAAGATAAAGGATAACTTACTAGGTTAACTCATAGGAGAAGATGAAGAAAATGGGTCAACTTATTAGGAAAGAAATGATAAGGCGTAACTTATTGGGTCAACTTATTATAGAAGAAGAAAAAAAAGGGGTCAACTTATTAGAGAAAGAAAAGATAAAATGTTAACTTATTAAAGAAAAGACAACTTTTGGTTATTGATAAACAAGAAAAAGGGGGTTAACTTATTAAAGGAAAAGAAGAAAAAAGGGTCAACTTATTGGAGAAGATGAAAAAAAGTAGTCAACTTACATAGAAGATGAAGATAAAAGGTCAACTTGTTAAAGAAGAAGAAAAGAGGTCAACTTAATTGTAAAAGAAAAAGAAAAGGGGTCAACTTATTAGGAAAAAAGAAGTAAATGGGTCAGCTTATTGGGGAAAAATGTTGGAGAAGAAGAAACGGGATCAACTTTTTGGAGAAGAAGAAGAAAATAGGTTAACTTATTGGAGGAGAAGTAATTTATTGCGTCAACTTATCGGCGGAGAAGAATAAATTGGGTCAACTTAATGGAGAAGAAGAAGATAAGGGGTCAATTTGTTAGAGAAGAAATAACTTATTGGATTAACTTATTGAAGAAGAAGAAAAGACATCAACTTATTTAGTCAACGTATTGAAAAAGAAATGGAGAAGAAAAGATATGGGGTAACTTATTGGATCAACTTATTCAAGAAGAAGAAGAAAAAGGATAAAGTTATTGGAAAAGAAAAGATAGAGGGTAATTGATTGGGTCGATTAATTGGAGAAGAAGAAGAAAAGGAGGTCAATTTATTGGAGATGAAGAAGATAAAGGGTCAACTTATTGGATAAGTAAGTTATTAGGTCAACTTATTGGAGAAAAAAAAAGAAACAACCAACTTATTGGAGAAAATTAACTTATTGGGTCTTCTAGGAAGATACATTTATTTAATTAAAAACTAACAAATATATAAAACATCTAACCCTAAATAAGATAAACCCTAATTTGTGGGTGTGTTTGACAATATGTAAAAATGTCAATCTAAAACTTTTAACTACTCTATTTTTTAATTATTTTTTCGCAGCTTCCTATATAATTACCTTAATTTTCAATCATTTCTACACAACTAACCTATTAATTTTAACTTTATTTTCCTTACTTGTTATTATTACCATTATCATATTACATCATTCTTTTTCAATTTAAAAACTTTTGTACAACAAAAAATTTGCATCCGAAAATTTTTTAACTTCCCAAATACACCTTATGAAAGTTTCTTCGCATTGCCCATCAAGGAGATTATTTTTTTTTCTACCAAACAAAGTTGTAGTTTTTTCTTTAGATATATTAAATCTTTGATAGACTGGTGTGTATTTTTTTTGTTCACATCAATTTTTTTCTCTTTTAGAGCTCGCTTAGAGCTTTGAATATAGTTGATATAATATAGATATCAGTACTGGGGAAATATGATGTTAGTGAGATTGGAAATCATGCTTTGAATGTATTATGATAAAGATAAAATAGGGCAATAGAATGAAATTAAATGGCATGATTTATGGAAGAGTTGACTATGAAATGTATGAGTTTGACTATATAAAGTTTATCGTTAAGATGAAATTAGGCATCATTGTGGAATTATGTAATTAATAAGATATAAATACCTTCTTTGATAGCACTTAGGCTACGTGGGTACCAAAGTTGATGGCTTTGCATTCTAGTCCATTTATAGTTCTTATTGCATAACAGGACCCTAAAATCTTAATGATTATTGCAAAACAATCACAAGCATGTAATGATTCTCCTTGGTGGTTGTAAGGGTTTCTCTAAGCTCCAACATTCATTTATGCATGGAAATTTGCATGTTTGTTCATACATGTCACGAGAACTAGATAGTTTTGTTCTTTTGAGCACTTTATATTTTTGTCCACTTTTGTCCACTACATGACTATTCATGTGCATCTTGATGATATGTACTTCAGCTTGTTGACAAAGATGGACTTTCAAGTAGTGGATGGGAAATCAATAGTTTGGGATTTTTTATTCGAGCTACATGTCTTGGGGTCACAACTATTTGCATAAGTTTGTTATCTTGCTACATGCTGATTCTTGCAATTTGTTGCTCAAACATAGCTTTTTTTTATTACTAATGATTTGAATTGTTTAAGTATCAAGCAAAGATAGGGATGTGAAATCCTGAGTGAATTTGTCGAGGTTGAAGTTTATGCACCACCAAGAATCCACCCTGACTGCATTTCTTGCACCCAGTGCTTCTTATGTCGTACATGCTTGAGACCTTTTGTGCTGGAGCCATGCATAATGCAATTTGAAGTTGATGTATGCAGAAAGTCTGTCACTGACGCCTTTTAGATGGTATTCGTGACCTGTACAAGATGATTATGGTAAATCAGTTTATAATTTCTTGTTGGCTACGTGAAGCATAACCTTTTCATTCTCTATGTATTATTTGGTAGCATCAAATATTTTTGGAAAACTTAAAAGTAAAAAATAAATTTCATCGTTTTCGGCACATAATTGCTATAATTGAATTTTTTCCTTAAATGTTGCATATCGAATTAGTTGTTCTAAACATTTACTTCTACAGCTTGTTGTAAAAGGAGGACCACAAACTGGAGTCATTGTTGAGTATTCCAGTTTTGATGACGCGATTGTTGTAATTTAAAATTCCTCGGGAAGAGTTTCTGAAATTTTTGCTAGAAAGATTGTAAGTGCTCAATCAACATTCCGAAATTTATTAAAGCTTTTTCGTGGACTATAACTTTCTTTTTCTTTGTTCTTAGTTCCTTGTTGCTGCTTATAAGTTTATTTACTCCTAATCAGCTATAAATTTCTTTTGCTTGTTACTGTGCTGAAATGTATTGCTCTTTTGGTCTTGTATTCTTCCTCATGTTACTGTGTGCGTTGTTCTTGTGGTCAGACCATACGTGCTGCATTTTATGGTCATGCTGGCATAGTTATCTGTGAAGCAAATGGAAGAATTGAAGTAGGGATACCTTCTTCAATGATGCTTAGTGTTCAAAGTGAGCAGTTAGGTGTCAGCTGTGAAATGCCAATATTTCCTTGGTTAACTGAGGTAAGCATGAAAGGAATTGTTGTCTTTATGTTCTTGTTTCTCTTGGCAAATGTTTTACCAACTTATGGATGTTCCCCTGCTAATCCCCAAGCAAACAAAAATTTAAAAAGAATGAAACTAACTTCTAGATGTACAGGGAACTATGTTTTCTTCTTTTGAGCTCTACAACAATTACCAATGGACTATAGAAGATGAATAAGTGAAATGCAAGTCCCGATTTTTGTTTCCAACCTTACTTCAACAATTTTTTTTTCTTTTTTTTCTAAATTATTGTCTTTTAACTATGAATTGGTAATATTTTACTCCTCGGGCTTTTTAGGTGCTGACCTTTTAGAAAGCTAGGTTCCAATTTCACCATGGTAGTCATAAACTTGCTTCTGCTGGCACAATAGAGAAAGATCTCAGCTTGATCAATGTTGTATATGGGAGGTATGGTCTCTTTTGTTCAACTCTTCAAGTTAGTAATTGGTTCCTATTGCTTTCCATGGCATTTTTCAGATACTATTGATCCTTCTAGAATGAAGATTTTATTATCTTTAGGATGTGTTTGGTTGGAAGTAAAACTTTTGATGAAAAGTTTTGGAGGTAGAAGTTGTCAAATTGATAGAAAATGATGTGATATAATAGGGGTAATGATGAGTAAAGAAAATAAAGTTAAAATAGATAGGTTAGTTCTATGGGCAGTTGTGTAGAAATGATTGAAAAGTAAGGTAGTTTGTATAGAAAAATGTGAAAAATAATTAAAAAATAGAGTAGTTATGGAGAGTGAAAAGTTTTGGGTTGAAAAGTTTTAGTTGACATATTTTGGCACCAAACAAACACACCCTTAGTTTTGTATCAATCTATTTGTCCAGCAATGTTCATCATATTCCTATTTCACTAACCTTATGTTGACAATGGGTTCAACTTTCCGTAAAGAATCTAATATCAACAAATCTCTTGGTTGTTACAGTATTGTTTTGATTCTAATAAAGCGCTTCTAGTGCTCTACTGAACAGTTTTTATTTAGAGGATTGTTTGTAGTTCTCGAAGTCCTGCTATTAATGAATTTAGCTGAATATTAGGAAAAATGATTTGAATCCCCTGTCAAAATACCACTTTGAATGAGTTTCCAATTGCCAATTTTGTTTACCATTCAACTTTGGTAATGTTTAACTTTATTTTAGATAACATCATTCTCTAATCTTCGCAAAATAGTTTTAAAATTGTAATCCTTCCCTTAAGTCATAGGTTAAATTTTTTTTGTATCTCAACATGTCTTGCCACCAAAAGATCTTTGAGTCTGTCCTCATGGATACCCTATGATATCTAGCTAAGGGTGGGAATCGAGGTGGTTAGACTCCTGCCCTGCCACACCCCGACCCTGTTTTAGATCGGGGCGGGATAGGATTTATTACCCGACGGGTCGGTGCGGGGTGAGAAAACCTAATTTTTTCGAAGCAGTGGGGTCAGAAAACCTAATTTTTTCGACGCAGCGGGGTGGGGCAGACCGGGCAAGGTCCGACCTGCGCATACCATATCCAACCTGCATATATAATGTGTTATATCTCGACAACCCTAATTTTTTCTTAGTTCCCCTTCTGAGCGCTGCAGTTCCATAACTCCCGGCCCCAAATGGCTTCTTCCTATATGTGATCTTTGCCTCATTGGTGCACCTCGCCTGCATTTATCTCTGTTAGCATTTGTGGACATGCCATTGGAGGCTAATGCCCAATCCTTCTCCCTCATGGTCATCGACTGCAACACCCTAGTGGAGAAGAAGTTCACGCAATTTGCTGTCTCTGGTAGCCATCCTAAGGTCCTTTCCCCTCACTAGGGACTGTATGCTAGCCCACCTAGTCATCAGTGTCCATCCCCAACAACCATTTGCTCCTTCAATGATGGTAACTGTTGGTTAGGAATTTATGTTGCTATGTTCTATCGTCTCTTTTAAAATTTTCTCATTCATCAATACGAAACAAGTAGCATCTCATGCGACCATCAATTCCATTGACCTACGGCTAAAAGAAGAGGAAAACAGAAACCCACAACTCCGCTCATGACATAATAAAAAAGACTAGATTAGTTCTGCTCATGCCATCTCGTGAATTTGCAACCCTCCTTCAACGATTCAATCCTCTTAATTTCTAGCCCGTATATTATGAAACCCACTTCAATTTCCACCAAGTTCTCCATAAAAGCAACCAGATTTCCTTACCATGAGCACCAATAGGACAAAAGAACTAGGAAGATGATAAGAAAAAGAAGTTTGCTATTGCTCAATAATTCGCAAGTTGGCCAATTTTAGCTAATCAAATGCAATATGTATGGTACCTTGGTTTTGGTTCTACACCCTTGTTTACTTTATTTCAATTAGTGATATTTGCATTTGCTTATGATATGTATATTATTTTTGTTGAAGGTAAACAAAAAAGGGCATTGAATAAGTTCAAGCAGTTATTGGTTCAAATATTCAAATTGTGAATAGAAGTCTAAACGAGTTATGTTTCATTAACTAGTTTTCATAAAGTTGAATAAATATTTATGTTTGATTTAAGCAATGATATTTTACTTGGACTAATTAGTAATAAGTTGAAACATTCAATGTTTAAATTTAGCATATATGTCTTTATATTTAATAGGTTCATAAATTTTTAAAACATGCAACTTGACCCCCATTTTTTACCCGGCCCCTTGTCGCGACACTGATCCAAAGTTTATCTTGAAACCTATTGAAAACAAGTAAGGGTTAAATTGACTTTGTCCTGACCTGGTATAAAAATAAGAGTCAAACTAAATTTTTAAAAGGTCGAGTTAGGGTTGGGCACACCCTGACCCGCCCCGATTCCCACCCCTATATCTAGCCCATGCAATTAAGTTCATCATTGTCAATATTTTCCTTTTGAAATTTTTTCTCCTTTTTTAACGGAGAATGTTATGACGTTATGATGTGATCTTAACTTTTCTAAATCCTTACCGTTATACGATGTCGCTAGCAACTACAACTCAATGTAACATACCAAATTACAAAAGATATGTTCTTTCAAACGATGTATAAAATTTTGAGCTCCATTTCCTTATCAGTATGTTCTCATTGCCATGTTGTTAATGCAAGAATACGTTATTTGCATTCCTTCATTCAGTTATGAACATGATCTCAACAGAGTTTAACTTGATGTTGGTTTTTTAATGTATTGTTATGCACATGGTTCAGCTTATAATGGAGATACTTGTCTTTAAACACTCACTCTAATAGAAGTAGTTAAAAATTTTGTTGAAGTATATAAATTTCGAGAATTGCCCATCTATTTGAAATTAAGATATTCTTTTATTCCCCTTATGGATTTTTTCTTCTTTTACATTGTTCTTGATCTTTTCCTTTGATACGTGCAATTTTTAACAAAGTTTGGTATGAGTTCGACATTTATCGTTTGAGTGTTTTGTGGTCACAACTTGTTAATTTTCATGAATCTCTTTATTCCCTCACTAGGTCTGCTGGCAAAACAGTTGTTGCTGTTTCATTTTCCTGTAATTTCATTGACTATGGACATGTTTCACATTCAGTATTTTAGAATGCTTCAGTATCATTATCAGTGATAGCTCCTCCTCCTCCATTAGCTCTTCGAGTGCCAATAACATGGGTCCTTCCACCATTTTATATTTCATCTGAGGTTTTGCAGACATCAACAGACTCTACCAAATGGGATTTTGGTGGTCGAAAATGAAGTATCATATATTCTTTATTGCAAACTTGTGATGGAAAGAATGAATTTCTGCAACAAGATGCTATTGCTATAGATGGCAGCAAAATAAAGACTTGAGGAAAGCAATAATATTGGTTGTATTATGGCAAAAGATTGTCTAACTGGAAACATGGAAGTTGCATCATGAGTGGGGGTTGCAGCATGGGTCCTACTTCAGTGGAATCAATTCCCACTAATATATTGGTGGGAACCTCATTGTTTTGGCCCGCCTTCATAATGATATGATTTATTCCGCCCATTGTATCTAGAATCATCTGTTTTGACTAGAAAACCAAGTTTCATCCAAATGAAAGATGTGCATGGGCCCCATCCAAGATGTGTAAAATCAAAGTAATAAAAGTTTTTAGTCTATATGTCAATTTCAAAACTATTTGTTCAACATTAAACTGTCTAAAACATTCTTTTTGCACAGATGAGTGATTCTACACATTATTACAACATTTCAATGTATCTGTAAATAGGCTTAAATATTTTATAATTTACACATAATTTTATATTTTAAAGCAGTTACAGACTACCCAAGATTCCTATTAAAATGATTTTTGGTCACATGGTAAAAAAAAAGATATTAAACGATGTGACCGGTTGAATTTTCATTTAAACACCGAAGTGGGCCCCATCTAAAGAGGTGCCACCAAAACTTGGTGGGAACCTCGGTTTCACCAAAGAGGGACCCTTTAAACACCCAATAAATAATATCGACTAACACCATAGGTAGTCTAGAAAGTGAAAAAAATAAAGGGAAAAAATCAATAAATCATGTACATGAAATAGTGAAAGGTGCAAGGGGTGATAATAACACACTTTGGTTTTTTGTGGCAATTGATGTATAACGTAATCTCAGAAAAGCCATAATCCTCTTCCATTGCTTGTTGACAAATTTCATGTCTTAACCATCAACATGCATTGTTTATAAATCAAAAATTGTTAAATGTTTTTATTCAACCACTAATTTTGACCTCTTCATCAAGATTTATCTGCATCTATTCTCATTACAGATAGATTAACTATGAGGGCCTTGGTTTTATTCTCATAAGTCATTTTAATAGTTTGATTTATTTGATTTTAAGTCTTTGTTAACCACTAATTTTGACCTCTTTATTAAGATTTATCTACACCTATTCTTATTATGAATAGAATAAATGTGAAGGCCTTGGTTTTACTCTCATTAGTCATTTTAATAGTTTGATTTATTTGATTTTAAATCGTTGTTATTTTGTTGTCTTTTTAGGAGTTAGTTCCAAGTATAACCACAAGTTGTACTGATACTGACCATGCATTTGTAAAAATAGTAAATATAATCATACATTTTCATTTATTCTCCAAATTTGACAATGTTGTCAATTTGTCCATGTGCTTTTTAAGAAAGGGCTCCTTGTTAAAACCTAAACCTATATGCAAAAACAGGTCGGTCCTTCCTACATGTTGTCATCAAAACATAAAGCTGCCTCAACATATAGTAAAAGTCACTCTTTGCATGAAGAAGAAGTAGAGATGGATTTAGGTTTTAGCAGGAGGGTATTTTAGTTAAAAAAAGGGTCCAAAACCTTCATTATTTTTATATTTGGAAGACAGCCACAAATGTTTGGTTATATGTGTAGTTATATCCATAAATATGGTTGTAACTTATGGTGATATTCGGGAATAATCCCCTATTTTAGTTTTTTTTATTGTTGATAATCTTATTTCAGGAATAATAAGGGCAAATTTGGAACCATCTTGATATAGGAAAAGAATAAAGTAATTGCAATAATGGAAGTGGTTAGACACAATGAATTAATGACATTGCAGCAACAAATATAATTGATAAGCTATAATTATTGATTAGATAATTTGATTGAAGACTGATGAACATTGCTTGTTTTACTCATCGAGCTTGTAATCAGGTGTCACAAGTGAGGGCAAGCACAAAGGAATTCCCATGCCGTGTGGCAGATGTTGCTGTTGGTTCTAAATTAGTACTCTTCATAAATTTCTGAGATGCTTTAGGTATGTAAAGGCTCGAAACAATTAATCTCTTCAGAAGCCTTTTTCAGTTTTTTTCCCATTGGTTCAAAATAGTTCTTTTTATTTTTACAATTAATAGGAAATCCACTCTGTGAGGTTTATGGTGTGGTCGAATTGGAAGTGGAAACTAACTATCCTGATATATTGTCCATGAGAACTTTAGAGCAAAATGCTACATAATCAAAAAGTAGAAAGGTTTATTGCGAGATTGATTTGTTTCTAAGTTTTTTCAAAAAATTTGTTTCTGTTTTGCAGTTTAAACACAATGCTTTAGTTGAAAATTGCACTCTAGAATCTGGATTGCATAGAATTTTCATCCATGGTTTTTCTACATGTACTTTTTCATTCTGCTGGGGCACATCTAGAAGAAGAATTGCACATATCATTATATGGTTTTTATTGTGGTTTTTCTACTTGTTTAGTCTAATTACTGTGTCCTTTTCTGTTTCTTTTCTAATCTGTGAAGGCGATGTATCATGGTAGAGCTCTTGTAAGAATATCAATAGACAAAATCCAATAAAGGCAGACTACATCCTGGCATTCATCATTTTCCAGCATGCCGGATTTTGAGAGCTTCATTGCCAGTTAACAATCATGGGTTTTTAGTTGATTTTAATGGTTGTTGTTTAATGCAGATCCAAGATGGTCATTCGTTTGCAGAAATGTTCCTCATTAATATGTATGTTGTGAAGTCTGAAACCTAAATAAAATGTTCATTCATAGAGTTCCATTTTTTTGGTTTCGATTATTTCATGTTTGGACTGTTACGTACATTTTCCAATTTGAATGTCATGAAAGCAGAAAATTGTTAAGATAGGGAAAACAATGGAAAACCACCTGAAGCAATAATATTGTACCTGTCATTAGTAAATCGTATTAAAAAAAAACCCTAGAGGAGAATCAATCTGCAAGATTATTGCATATCTACATTGGGAATCTACATTGGTATGTAGTAATCATAAGCATGGGAATACGTATGACTAAAACACCCAGGTCTACCCACTTTCATCTAGTTACCTGTTCATTTATCGTCTAATTATACTCATTAATTTATGTCTAATATTATCGGTTTTATTGATTTATTGTCTAATTATACTTGTTAATTTATTTCTGGTATCATCGGTTTTATTTTGCATAATATTCATTTTCAACTTGATTGCATTGAGTTCTTAAAGCGTGTTGTTGTTGACCTTGCTTGAGCTTTGATGTACAACATCTTCATTTATCTCTTTACTTAAGTTTGTAGGTCTTCCCTAGTGACAATGGACTAGGGAGGTACATGGTCTTCTTTACAATCAATATTGGCAATAAATTACAGAAGAAGAATCTACTGTTAACCTAATGAATGATAGATACATCCAGAAGGATAAAAATACATGAAACCTGACAGAATTGATGGATGATAGTTGATGGTATGTAATCGACATGTCATACTTTCCCGATACCAATGATAGTTTTAGATGTATCTGTCACAATATTTATCTGCACTGTTGCTCAAACTCTTCTGTGTACCTTTCCTCCAATCACTTCTTAGTGCTTTCTATAGACCTATCTCCAAACTTAGAAGATTAGAAATATGCACCAATAATCACCAATCTGGAGTTACCAAGATTTCAAATCATTTTCATTTTGAAATAGTCTTGAGCATAGAAACTCAAGAGAAGTTACTTCTATTTCTCTTAGAATTGCTTTCATAGTAAAAAGAAAATGTGTTAATTTTGTTTTCCTTCTACTTGTAGGAAAATTAGCAAATTTAGAAATATATGGTCGACTTGACAGTGTGTTACAATTGACACAAACTAAGCCTTTTCATATATCTGTTTAACTTATAATAACTGTACAGTCATTAAATCTACAGACGGCACATATCCAAATCAGATTTTGATTTCTCAGAAAAATTGAACCAAATAGGTGATCTCCAAGATCTCTGCATAAATTCTTTATCTATGCTTTGAAACAACTACATAAATATCTTCAATGTTGTGTTGCATGTGTATCTTTGTTTTTTTTCAAAAAAATCTCCTTAAGAGTTTCACTGAAAATTTTGAATACTTTTGCTAATTGTTTCTCTAAATCCCTCCTAGTCAGTTCGTTTTTTTTTTTTTTTTAAATTGTAGGATAAAGGGAGCATTGCACTTCTTTATAGCACATTGGCTAGCAGGAGGTCCATATGGTCTATTAGGTTTCTAGTAAATTAGTTCATAGATTCTGCCATTCTAAATTCAGTATAGCACTTCTAAACCTTGGTGTTTCATTTACACACTGCAGATATCAGTTGGTGCTCATTTGCATCCACAGAATCCAATCCTCAACATTCACCGGCATGTCAATTTCAGTGCCATTGGAGAAGGTAGGTTGGTTCCTCTTGTATTTCTGATGGTCGTTTAGATCATTTACTTACTTTTATATTCATACGAGATATGTCTACTAAGTGTTAGCCGCATTAATATTATGTAAAATGAATAAGTATTTCCATTACTGAATTTTCTTGACTACTACTATTTATGGAATCATTCCAAAACACATGCCTTTGTGGTTCCTTTTTTCTGTTGTCGATATGGTTTTCCTACTTTCAAGTGAGTTTCCTGTTGATAGTTGCTGGAAGCGGTTGCCATTCTGGAGGCATTTTCTATTATCATCAGCTTTTGATGCATTAGGTTATTCTCCAATGGGATATGGTCAAGCGTAACAAGTGTACAGTATGATGGCATGGATTCATCTTTTCCACTATGATCTCGCTGGGATTGTGATTCCATGCGCCCAATGCATGGCTGTTCTAGGCACAAACTATGATCTCATTAAGATAATGATCTATACACCCAATGCATGCACAAACATAGAAATTTTCTTTAACTTTGGGTTTATTTAATATGGGTTTAAGGTATTTGTGGACAGATGGTTTAGATAGGTTGCTTATTTGTATTTTGAGTTTGCTTGTTATATAGCATTACATTTTTCCCGTTGCCTAAGGGTTTAGTTGCTATTTCTGTAAATAGAGATGCTTGGTCCATATGTAAGATAGTTTACTTTTATGATTGACTGAGTGCTTCTTGCTTCTCTAATATACCCCCATTGCTCATTCTAAAGAAGGTGAATTGTTTTGCTGCTAATTGATGATTGTGATGGTAACATCTTCAGGTATTAGATGTGCAATTGCTATTATTCACGATTAAAATTTTCAAGGTAGTGATATGGTGTTTTGATCTTCTTGCTTAAACAGTACTCTTTGAAAGTTCGAATTTGAAACTGCAAACAACAGTCTGGTCTGATTTTTGTTGAAGCCCCAGCGGAGACACTAACAAATATTCCCTCCCATGCTAAAGGATACAACTTTCTGGTGCAATTCAGGTTTGTCATCTTGCTTTTCCCTTCCCCCCCACACTCCCCCTATGACCAAGCATACAAAATAAAATCCGAGGCCTAGGCCTTCCATCTTTGTCAACCTGCCCCAATTCCCACCCCTAGGCCTTACTAGTTAGATTTTAGTTAAAGTACAAATTTATCCTTTGCATCTTTGTCGGATTACATTTACATTGGTCGTTGTTTGCTGCCCCTCTGGTAAATAGGATTAGGACAAAATTTTCATTCACCTGCTTATTCTAATGTCTTTAGACACTCTGCTGGATGAAGACTCTGCTAATATTTGAGGATTATTGAGAGATCTTTAATCCTTTCTATCTTGAAAAGGGATTCCTATGAACTATTTGGAGACACTGTTAATGATTCAGGAGCCCTCTATGATTGCAAAGTTAACCCATCTTTCATTGGGTATATTTCTTTGTTCTTTCATGTTTGTTTCTCCAAAAAAAAAAAAAAAAAAAAACAGAGATTTAAACGATTTGTGATTATTCTTTTGCTAAAATTTCAGTTATGCAAAGCCATGGAGGGATCTTGATTCTGGTTATTCATATTGTCTATTTTCCCCGCATACTCGGGAGCATTTGGTTCGTGTTGTACCAAAGTTGAAGGCTGTGAGAATTAAGAGCAGTGGCAGTGAGGGCCTTCTTTATGTTTCCATCATTGCTTCGTTGAGTGGAGCACCTGAAGTTATAGGATGTGCTTATGCCCTTTTATTGCAGGGTCTTCAATTTTGGAAATGGGAAAAGTAAGACATTGTGGCTGAGCCAGAAAATTGCGTGACTGGCATAGATGACTGAGCCAGAAAACTGCACCACTGGCATAAATGATCTGGTATTTTAGTCATGTGGGTACTGTCATCTGTTTCTGCAGATAGAAACCTTTGCCAGGCACTATTTCTTCAGCTTTGTTTAACCAGTCATAGATGATGGCTGATGCAGATGAATTTGACACCCAACTGCAACAGGAGCATCATAACCATAGTGGGAAATACACGTGTGACAAATTAATTTTTTTAGGTTAGTAGTGTCCATAAGAGATTCTAACTTTTTTCCTTTTCATCCATTTGCTCTCAGATGTGGAAATCCATTGGAAAACTAGAGTGAGAATTTTGGTTAGCCCACTCAGAAGAGATGATAGTGGGATTGGTGGATGTATAGAATATGAGGTTAGAAATGGATGTTAATTCTGTTGGATAAAGAATCAGATCAAAATATATTTTTTCACTTACTATTTCCACTTTTTGTTACAACTCCAGGTCCAAATTTCTGCTGGTGAACAATTTACAGACAAAATTATCTGCATCCTTCCAGCGACAGGTATGACTATCCATGTTTTTTATTATTATTATTTTTTTTTGGAAAAATCTTTCTATAGTAAGATATATGCTGCTGAGCCAATTAATTTGTTAAGTTTGTTACTATTTAGTTTTCTTTTCTGCATAACAAATGGAGGCCACAATTTTTTATGGAAGATGATCTAAAGTCTATTATCACCTCCCTTTCCGGCCCCAGGTGTTAAGCTATTTAAGATGTGTTATACTATGTTTGGAAATTCTAATTTTTGTCATTTAAAGGTTGTCTATATGGCTCATTGTTGTACAGGAGTTCTCTCTGTTTCTTTTAATGTATTTTAGGGTCTGTTTGGCCCAACTTTTCAATGGTGGAATGTTCTGAAATCCTACACCTTAATGGACTGTTTGGGTTTGGCCCAGCATATGGCTTCCACGCAAAATTTTGCCGCAAAAATTGTATAGAGTGCTATAGCAGTGAGCTTGCGTAATGCACGACTGTGAGAATTCTACTGCTGGGCCGAATAGGGTAGTGTTATACCATGCCATGGGATGGTTGCTAAATAAGCTGCAACTATATGGTCCATACAATCCGAACCTTTTAGTTGATCAAGTCCTTTTCCTTTCATCTCCCACCCTCTTCTCCTCACTCTCTTTTCATATTGATGTTTTTTTGAAGTTGCTTTGCTGCTTTTTATTACGTTAATGTCTATGGTCTACGCCAGCTTATGGAGGTATTCCTCCATTCTAGCAACTTTCTTTTCTAATGTCCTTGAATATTTGGAGAAGGCACTGGGAACCATGCAAAAGCATCCTGTTTTTAGGAGCTGTTTATGCTGATGAAATAATGAAATATAGTGAATTAACAAACATTTTATGCAATCTCTCTCTCACTGCGACGACCAAAGTGATCCACAAATAGCGAATTATGCCTTTCACTTTCACCTATTTCAATCTCTGGAAGCTAGAGTCACTTTTACAATTGAAAGGGTTCATCTTTTGTTCAGTTTGTTGAATTGCACTAGTTTCTGGTTTTCGTTTTCTATTCCAGACTGCAAGTCCTATCATGATGGGAAAGTATTATCTGATTGAAACTTTTTGCATTAATTAAGGAAAAATCTTGGAAGCTTTGAATCCATTGTTTCCCTGAATACTCATTTTCTTTTTACAATTTTTCTATGGATGTATCTGTATTCGGCACAACATTTGCCATTTCAATATTATCGGCAATATTGTCACCAATTATATTAGTTTTCAATGTGGCTGATAAACAATGATTGTATTTTATTTGGTGTTATTCTTCACTTTATTGCACGGATACTGATAAAATCAACGTCTATTTGATAAAATTGGTGATAATGCAATTCACTGGATGCTATGTGTGCGCGATTTTTATTATGGGTTCTGCTTTTATGAAACTCTTCTTCTATATAACCTCATTCATTTTTAATATATTGATGGTTGATAAGAAAAAAGTCACTCCATCTATTGTATTTAACTGATTTATCTTATTAAGAAAACTTTCTCATTTGTTTAGTATCATTGTATGTAGGCCCTAAATATAAACGTGTGAAATTAATGTAATAAATAATTTATAAGTGGTATTTTCAATATCTAAACTATCTAAAATATCAGTAATAATTTATAAAATAATTTATTAGTGGTATTTTCGTCGGCGCTAGCCATTCACCGATTCTAATTTTGTATCAGTGGGTCCCCCGTGATTATCCTGAAATGACATCCATGGTTACAATGAAGGAGGTCAGCTATGGAAGGTAGTGGAGCACTGCAGCTTCCGCTTGGAATTGCGGAGGTGCAACTTGAATTGAGTTGTACCACTCGGTGAATCCAAATTCTAGCACTAATTTTTACAAGAGGGATGATTCTTTATGTCCAGGCTAAGTGATCGTTACTGCGTCCGCTGCCCGTACGATGCATAACCTGCCGTTGGATTGGGCGGAATGAGAGGGAGCTATCGGATGGAAATTTTCACACGGGTCCTCGCGGGTTCATGATTTTCGACGACGAAAAAAATCCAAAAATGCAACCCGACGAAAAAACGGCAGACGGTGCAGGCGGTCTCCCCCACCGCCGCCCCCCCCCCCCAAAACTCACCTCCTGTCCTCTCTCCGGATCCTTGGCATTCGACGGCTAGCTGGTCCGACGGCGCCTGCTGTCATCTGCCCTCTCTTCGTCTCCGTCTCCCTCTTCTGTCGACTGCACCTGCTGCCACCCTACCTCTCTCCCTCTCCCTTGTGTCAATACCCGGATAAAGGTTGTCTTTGAAACGTTGAAACACCGAGGAGAATGAGATTTTGCAAAGTAATGAAACTCAATCCAAAATGCTGAAATCAAACGAAAAATCCATCTCACAGCGAGCCGCCATTAACGCTGAAAAATCCATCGACTTACTTCCATCTAGGAATTTGTATTTTGGGAAATGGACAAGTGCATTTTATTCGTTATAACCGCACTAACGCATGATTTCCATGAGCGTTGGGGGTTTAAAATACATGAAAACGAAAAATCTTAACATATAAAATGCAAATACGCAAATCAAAAAGCTAAAAAACAAATGCAAAAAATCGGAATAAAATTGCAGGAAAACCCCTTTGGCCTGCCCGCTGGGTTTTCACTGTCGTCCTCTTTCGCAACTATAAGAGTTCCAACAACGCCACGAATCTCTCTGCGTTGTATTTACAAAACAACCATTCTTCCCAACCACCACCCTAGAATTTACGAAAACGCCATTCCCACAACATGAAGGCCTTTTTTCTTTGTAAAACCCCACTTCGACGAATTGTATTGTCTACCCCAAAACCCTAGTCCAATTCTCTTGTTGGAAAGCGCATTCCACCAATGTCATGGCGCATTCCAGTAGCAAGCGTCGTCGACGGAAGAGGCAGGTAAGAATGGGAGAGAGGGATCAAAGCAATAGGCGTCGTTGGCCAGGGGTCCAGAGAGAAAACAGGAGAGAGGGATCAAAGAAGCAGGTCGTCGACGACCAGGGATCCGGAGAGAGAACGGAAGGCAAGAATGGGAGAGAGGGAGGAAGATTGCCTGTGTCGTCTACTGTTTTTCGTCGGGTTGCGTTTTTTGGATTTTTTCTTCGTCAAAAATCGTGAACCCGCGAGGACCCGTGTGCAATTTTTTCATCCGATGGCTTCCTCTCATCCCACCCAATCCAATGGCAGGTTATGCATCGTACGGGCAGCGGACGCAGTAACGACCACTTAGCTCGGACATAAAGAATCATCCCTCTTTTTAAAAAAAAAAAAAATATCTGTGCTCTATATATATATATATTTAATACAAATTCGGAATAGGTCAACATTAGCTTTGAAATTCAAATTAATCTCCGATAAAAATTAGTACAAAACTAATGAAATTTAAATTTAACCGCTTCAAAATTTGCAAAGAAGGAAAATGGTCATACATTTGGATAGAGAAAACGAAGCTATAAATACCTATATATTTCAATATGGCAAGGTGTTCCTTTGAAACGATCTAACTCAATCGAAGCAAAGGCTCAAATAATTTCTATTTGATCATTTCTAGTGATAAAATGAAAGTAAGTCCCAATACATAGTAAACATAAATTCAGAATACCCTAAAGCATATAAGGTTGTGAGATATGGATTTTTACTTCAAAATATATAGCATTGTCATGATCGACCACTGAATTTTCACTACAAAACATTAAAGGTTGAGATTAAAATACATCTCAGCATACATATTTACGTTTCACATGAGAGGCATTGACTTTGGACTAGTCAAATTTTGGTATGGATTGATGTAAGCCCGATATTAGTTTTAATTTTTACTGGATTTGATTTGATAAATTATTTAGAAATGAAACTTAAACATGGCCCTTCATGGGATGGGTTGATCTGGATGGGTTGTGCAGATCAAATCAATTGCTCTAAGTTGCATCCTTATTTGGAAGATATTGCTGCTACTTGGGTTTTGAACTGTATCGACTATGCAACTGTTCATTTCCGATACCAATCGCGCAATACTATTAGCAAGTTAGTTGTATAGTTAAGCAAGAAAAATATTAAAATATAAAATAATAATAATATAATTAGAAGGTGCATTTTTCCAACAACTTTTCCACACATTTTTTGTGCAATATATTGTTTTATAATTATTTTTTGGTATTTTTCCGAAAATACCTTGAATATGTTATCCCCTTTGCTTTTTTTGATTATTTCTGTCATGTTATATCATTAACCTATAAATTTGAAAATTTTATTTACCAAGGATGCATTTTGTATTTCATGAAATATGAAAATTTAGAAATTTTCACTCCCTATGACAACATTAATTTCAATTTCTTAATATCTTCCTGTATAAATTTCATATTTTTTAATTATTTCTTGATAACTGTCTTGTCTATTTTAGTTTTTTTTTTATCATATTACACTACCATCTCATTTTTAAAAAATTTATAATAAAAACTTTTCTTCTAGAGCTTTGTCGAAAGTGAAAAAAGTTTTTTTTGGGTATAATTTTTTTTGAAACTAAAGAAATTATATAATATATTACGGGATAATGATGAGAATCAAAACCAACGAAGAGATTGTCCAATATAAGAGAGTTGCGAAGAAAAGCGCAGAAGGAAGCAGACGTCGTTTGAGGCAACAGTAAAAATTTATACACATATTAAATACACTTTGGCTAATAAATTTAGAAAAAAAAAATTTCAAAAAAAAATAAGTTTAGAAAAAAAATTTTCAAAAAAAAAAAAAAAAAAAGGTGCAGGAGATCGGCGTCCTTACCAAACATACTCTAAATATGGTAAAATCGTACGCCTTGCCTTGTTTGAGCTTGATTTGTAAAAGATTGTTTGATTAGGGCTTAAACTATCATTTCAATTTGGAACTTTCGTCGGACTCTAGATATAGGAACCATCCAAACAAAAAATGACATTTGTCAACAACTCCCTGTCGTGAGCAATTTTCGAACAGCAAAAGCCCCATTTTTTCTATGATACTCGATCATTCTGGTCCTGCTTTATTAATTTTTTCCCCGCTTCTTTTCAGAATGCTCAACATGCAAAGTGCAGTGACAATGCTCCGCTACTTACCCCATGCAAAAAGAATAGTATAATCTGATGATTAAATTTCAAATTATATTCAATACTGTTTATGAAAGACTGAGAATAATTATTACCCCATGCAAAAAGAATCATAAAAAAAGTACAAGTATAAAAGTTTGATTGGAAAAATATTTTTAAAAATGAGGAAAATGAGAGAGCCAGGTAACATGATACGGATAATGATTATAAAAAGAGTAAACAAAGTTAAAATAGATAAAACATTTGTATTAATGAGAATATGGAATTAACAATAGAAAAAATATAATAGTTCAAATGTCGTGCCATATGTAGAAAGTGGATTTCTTAAAACATTTCATTCTTATCCAACAAACCCTTAAATATATTTTTTAAATTAATTTAAGTTCATGTTTATGTATGATTTGTATAGTTTTTACTTTGAGTGATCCAAATTATATTTTAAAGAAAATACTATGAGGTCATTAAAATAAAATAAAAAAATATCTCTTTGGTTCTAGTCATTATCCTTATCATATTGGATTAATCTCTCAGTTTTTAAAAATTTTCCATAACTTTTTAAAACTTTCTTTTTTCACCATAGAGCTGTGTGGAAAGGTGTCGAAATTATTTAGTTATTAAAATTAATAACAGAAATATGATAATTAAATGGCTAAAATGTCATGTCACGTGAAAAAGAGTGACGAAAGCGGATGTTTTTAAAACATTTCGTTCTTACCAAACGAAGACATGAATATACGATTTTTATTAATTTAAGATTATTTTAATATATATAATTTGTACGGTCTACTTTGAATGATTCAAATTATATTTTCAAATAAATACTACGAGATTTTTAAAATAATACCAAAATATCGTTTTTTAGGATAACTCCCATGAATAACGGCGGAAATGGAAACTGATTCTAATATTGCTTTTGTTAGGGGTTTTGAAGAGCATTGCATTCGATGGAATTAGATGAGACTTTTCAATCATAAAAACTATTTTCTTTTAATGTTAGTTTATATTTTCCATGTAATTTCTAATTTCTCAATGCATTACAATATTAAAATTCTCAATACTATTTTTCACCTGCACAATATAATATTTTATTTTCTAATATATATTGAGTCCCGATTTAGTGCACCGCACTTCTCTTTTTTACCATCATTATTTCTTATTTATAATTTATAAATTTTATACAATATTTTTACTATAAATAATTTTACACTTTATAAATTTTATTTATTATTTTAAAAAAACTTTAAAAATCAGCCTAGTACATAAAAATGGGCTGATCATAAATTATAAAAGTATGTCCATTGTCTACTTGCAACAATATATCGTATTAATTAGAAGGCTAAACTAGATCGCATCCTACTAATGCTTCTCTTGTATATTATGATGAGCAAACTAGTCAGCTTGGCCTGCATAATTGACAAAAAAAAAAAAGTGTCCGCACAGTTCCAAGTATCAATTCTCATTCGTCCTCCGCATAAGTGCATGCTTTGCCAAAAGACCAAAAATTAAAAAAGAACGGTTTTTTCCAAATATATTTGTTACATTTGGCCCTATCAAATATACTTTCTACGTTTATATTTAATATCAAAGATGCACACGCCAACAAAAACCATCAGTTAAAATTTTTGAATAAATACCCAAAAGACCCTTATTGTAAAATAATAATGGTGAAATGACATGAAATTAGAACTTTCTAAATTTAAAACTCATATGCAATTAGGGCATCAATTGTGTTATAACATTCAATTCTTCCAATTTCATCTTAAATTGGAAGAGCATATTAATAATTTTGAATATTTACTAACCGCGTTAACTCATAGAATGGGCATTTTTGAAATTAAATATAAATATAGGGTGTGTTTGATTAGAGGTAAAGCTTTTGATAAAAAAAATTTTGAGTCAAAGTTGTCAAATTGATAGAAAATAATGTAATATAATATAGATAATGATGATGAGTAAATAGAATAAAGTTAAAATAAATAGTTTAGTTGTATGGATAGTTGTGTATAAATGATTAAAAATTAAGGTAATTTCAATAGGAAAATGTAAAAAAATAATTAAAAAATAAAATAATTATTGAGAGTGAAAAATTTTAGTTAACATTTTTTTGCCCCAATCAAACACACCAATAGTATGTATATTTCATAATTTTAAAATATTGTAGATATATTTGATATTAGGATTAAACAAAGTTATATATTTAAGAAAAGCAAAAAAGAAAGAAGAAATTGCATGCAGCCACGTCACAAATGCCACGTTAAGGTCTGCATCAAAATCTTTGGACCTCTGGCATGTAATTTGTAACCACCTGGCCTATTCCAGGGTCACGACCAGCGAGGGGATGATTCGGAGCTAGGGGTGTTAATGAGACGGTCAACCTATCAACATGCTTGTTTAACCTGTTTATAAATGGGTTTGAATTGAGATTTTTGAATAAATGAGTTATAATCCGAGAACCCGTTTAACTATTTAATTAAATAAACATATTATTGTTAAAATTGTATAACCCGTCAACCTGTTTAATAACCCGTTTAACTCATATAACCTGTTCAACCTATTCGACTTATTTAATTCATTTAATTCATTAAAGTTTTATATGTAAATGTAAATATTCCTTGGTTATTTTTCCTCTCTCTGTCTTCCTCTTGTCACATAATTTTCATTTTTCCGCTATAAACCCAATTCAATTTCCTATTACTACCCTAATTTCATTTCCCCTGCAGAATCATCATTTAATAAAGTCTAAACTTTTAAATTATCTGCTAGACAACCCATTAACAAACCGCTAACTCATTTATTAAATAAGTCGTAAATGGGTTAGGATTGAGATTTTTCAAATGAGTTAATAAACGAATTATGGTGAGATATTTTTAATAGTTTAAGATTAAGATTAGGCTCCTACCCGTCCAACCCCTATTCAGAGTTGCCACTAACCACAAAGGCCAAAATACAGAAAATATAATATATATATATATAATTTAAAATTCTTCTTTAATAATAATATTTAAAACAACGAAAAATAATCATCCTGGCCTTGGCAAGTTGGTTTTATGCCCAGACACGTATGAACGAGGTCCAGGATTGGATTCCTGTGAGTGGAGCGCTGTCTCTCTTCATGTAAATCATGTAATAACAAAAAAAACAACTAAAGATAAAAGAAAATAAATGCTTTCACCACTCAAAATTATAAAAAAAAAAAAGAGGGTATACTGCTTTTGATTTTAAAACTATAACATCTGATTTCATGTACAATTTGGAATAAACACTTTAAATATTAATGCACCTATTAATTAAAACACACGTTCAAAGAATATTAGACGTATGAGAGTGCATATGTATGATTATATAAGAGAATGTTTATTAGAAATATATGAAATAAACTCAGGCTAGCATGGTATTAGGATCAGTTTTCTTGGGCCAGGTTCGCATGAACCATACCCACCTCCCCCCACCCATATTTTACTTTGGGCCGGGTTTGGGTTAACCAACCCAAGTTATACTCTCTTACTCCATCCTGATATTATTATATGCAATGGCACGAAGATACAGCCGTGACTAGTTGATCAATTCAACATCACAATGCATTAACATTCGTATATATCTTTCGTTTTCGTATTACTTGCTTCAATTGCACGAGAGGCGCGACGAACGGAACCCAATACGAGACATAATTTATGTAATCGAGCCAAATCAAGGTTGATATCTGATGCATAATGTATTTAATCATTTAAATACATTTTTATCGACAGACAGATTAAAAAGTTTCATCATTTGTTCAAATGGGCCAAATAGAACTATCAAAGTTTAGAATTAAATACTCGAATCTCAATTGATAGGTGAGCTGCCTAACGCTCAACCTGCAAAGCTCAGAGAGAGAGAGAGAGAGAGAGAAGACTCCTACAAAAATATGAAGGAATGTTCCAATATTTGTTTTGAAGACCACATCTGAGCTTTTAGACAGCTTTGAAAGAGGCAGGCTCGCCCTGCCCTCATGGTGATTGCAGACCATGAAACAAGAGAAGTAGTTACAGGCACCAGTTTTCTATCTATTGACGGTGATTCTTTCGAATACGTACGTCACGTGGAATAGATTTCCATTCCTATATGGGCCACCAAAGATGCAGGCCTGATTATCACGTTTAGGACATAAGGAGGCGGCCCAGCTAGCAAAAACCACTGAAAAGAAGTGCATGCATGAAAATATAAAATGAGAAAGGGAGGGCAGGCTCAGCTCCCAAGCTCCGCAATGCTGTGCAACGCAGGCTTCCACTGTCTATTTTGATGCCTTGAAGCTCCCGCTCTGCCGGTACTCCTCCCTTCTCTCTGCACTTTCTCTACCTCTTGCTGCTGCTCTACCACCTGCAACGCATTTGCGTAGCTACATTTCAACGATTTGGGCCAATGCAATATATAATCTCATCTGTGGATTGAATAAACACTAGTGTGTATTTGAAACAGGTGTATCGAATAAACAACCCAAAGCACTGCCGTGCATAGACCATGATCCAACACTATCTAACATCATACAATACGAATAGAATACCGAATCTGGAACATTTACGTATTAGAGAGGATTTTTGAATACACCGTAATGCAGTACTGCCGCGCGTTGATCCAAATTCCAACTTCCAAGCACCCTGCATACGTATAATACAATATATGAAGTATATAGCCTATAGGTCAGTCTGCCTGCCTGAGTCCTCGTGACATCAGAGCGTCTTTTGGGACGTTCGGTATTAGGCCAGAGATATTGCGACAGCTTCCCAATTAAACACTGGACCTGATGCGACGCACGTGCGCTGGTGACAAGATTTATCAACTTCGACGGACGCGTATTCCTCCCTGATCACGACGGAGAACGAAACCAACGAAAATGAACAAGCACGCCCTAAAAAAGTTTCAAGAACCATTACCTCTTTCTGGGAATCACCAACCCGAAAAGTTCTCTGCCCGCCCTTTTCCGTCTCCCCTCCTCGCCGCTGTAGCTGCGCCGTCGACATCGCCCTGTTCAGCTTCGTACGCCGCTTCCCACCAAATTCCTTCAAAACCTCTGCAGAAACACGAATACGCATGCAAGGCGAGGTCAGAGGGAAAGAAAATCATTCCCAGCTTCACGCTGGGCAGCCGCTTCGCTCACACTCACCTTCGAAACTGACCAGTCGGTATACGTGGCCGATGTGGAGCGTATCGTCCGGGCGGAGTAGCTTCAAGTGCTTGGCGGGCGCGCCACTGTCGGATCCGGACACCGCAACGACGGCGACGTAGTGGCCGGGATTGGATGCCATGACTTCGTTGGCGCTGACGGACCAGTAGATTCGTTTGATCATGCCGCCGGGGCTCTGGATCACCACAGTCGCTGCCTCTGCAGCCTGACAGTTTCCCATCTCTCTCTCTCTCTCTCTCTCTCAAAGTCTCGCCGTGGAAAAATAAGCTCAGATAGCAGCTACAGGAGAATGAGCAAGAATGCGTGGGTCCTTTTGACTGCGCTCACCGCACGGTCCATTCCTTCCGGCCTTTCTCAGCCTACTCATAGAGCATATCGAATAAAGAGCAGCGCAGCTCGTGTGTAATTTTCCTCTGTTCATTTCACAATTTGACATGTCAGAATTGTAACTTCTTTAATCCACACCGTTAATTAGAGAACAGCCGCGCGCGCGTACAACTTATAGAAGTGCCCAAATATAGCATTTTTTATTAATATATTTACATCCATCTCGATATTTATCATAAAGAAATTATAAAACATTCTTACAAATTTTAAAATACCGTCTACTCTACCTAAAAAAATCTTAAAAATACAGTTCCATCAATAAATCAAAAGCACAATTCTTAAAATAAAAAAAGGGAAAAACATCTTTTTACTAGGCTGCATGACACTGGACTTATCACCAAATTAACGACCTAGTGGTCACAAATATAGCATCTAAAAGATTAAGTAAATCTTTTTATTAATATCGTACAATATAATATTTTAATCAAGTTTATTCACAAAAGAGAGAACAAATTTTGACTTTTACAAAGGAGACAATAAGCTCGTACTCTTATTTATTGAAAAATAAAAGCCTATAAGGATTAAAGCAAATCGAAGAAAGAAAAATGCCATAGAATATAAAGATGTGGATTGAAAATTGAAAAGCTATTGGAAAAGCTTTTTTTTTGCGCTTTTGATAATGCAAATGAGATTGGTTCTTATATTTTTTATAATTTTCTTCTTGCTCATACTTAACATTTTACAAATAATATTTTAATTCTTTCATAATTGTACCTTTTAAATAATATTTTGATTCTGTTATAATTCTACTTTTTAACTCATTCTTATATTTTAATATTTTATTTTCACAACTATTTTATTTATTTCAATTTTATCCGGTCATACCAATCATTCATCCACTTTTCAAAATAATTTCTTTTCAGCCTCACGCACGTTCATATCCCACGTTTGTGGCATCACACGGAGGATGTAACACGAAGCGACATCAAATTCCGTGGGCTCTCAGCGGCTCACCTCCACCGTCTCTCTAGTCTCTCCACGTTCTCAGACCGCCAGTGCCTGGCGTCATGGGCCTCATGGCTTCATGCTTCTGCGAGGGTTGTTGCACGGTCAACGGGCACCGCGCCGGGTACATCATTTCTAATTTTCAATTGAAAAAAAATATATATATAAATAGAACGTAATTATCGATGCTCTATAAATAGAAAAAAATTGAGAATAGGTCTTCATATGCAAGCGCTTTATTTCCACAATTACGCGGCAAGATCTCCCTACTATTATCAGGAGGTTGTAAACTGGACGGCGGAGATTTGATGAAGTGACTACACGTGTGTGACGTCGGCTTGGACTGCACTACACTGCACTGATGATGACTGAACGAAGCCGGCGATGCCGTATTGGCGTTGGCATGCCTGCCGCTGCAGACACGAAACCGCCTGCTTGTGGAAACCGGGATTTATACGCTGCACATGGCGTCCCTGGCCGACTGCCAGGACGGGTTTAATTTCGAGTAAACAAATCATAATCCAAGCCCGAGCGAATTAAATGACTCAGCCATGTTACAAATGATACAAGATTTTCCACATGTACCGCTATTTTTTAATTTTTAATATAATTTTATTCATCTCTAATATGCATTTTTATACTTGCATCTAAGGTACAGATTCGC
Organism: Annona squamosa; assembly: GCA_035584095.1. Taxonomy (NCBI): domain Eukaryota; kingdom Viridiplantae; phylum Streptophyta; class Magnoliopsida; order Magnoliales; family Annonaceae; genus Annona; species Annona squamosa. The sequence goes on along the minus strand of JAXCLR010000001.1, from coordinate 93,125,742 downwards.
TCCTTGATTTGGAACATGTCTACGCTTATATTTTGAAAAATTCATTTAAAATATTTTTATTTTTATAAACTTGTAAATATAAATATATTTAGTATATAAATTAAGTTTTATTATTTTTAAATATGTATATATATGTTTTGAAAAATTTTAAACATATCGGTATTTTAAAACAGCTAAAAAAATTTTTATTTAAAAAATCTCAAAAAATATATACATATAAGCAAAAAAATAAAACTTAATTTATATGGTAAATGCACTTAAATAAACAAGTGTATCGCAAACAAGCAATTTACTAAGTTCGGGCTAATAAAATTATTTCTCTTTCAAATATATCTATAAACTTTCCTGATAAAATATATTCACTAAGTACACGTGATCTTTCACATATACCCATTAAGTATGTCATAAATACCAAATATACCCCCAAAATTGACATTCTATTTAAGAAACATCAAATGAATACAGTATGGCCGGATAAATACTTTTAAATAATCAAATTACCCTTGAATTGAATTAAAATGAATGCTTGCCGACCGAATATAGTAGCAATGACAATTCATGTTGGATATATGTAGCAATCTAGCGATGTTAATAGATCAGGTTGGCCGATTGGAGACTAATCTTAATCTATTTAAAATATCTTATCAATTTTAAGAACCTTCATCATAACCCATTTATAACTCATTTAATAAATAAGTTGGCTAGTTTTTAATTGATTATATATACATAACTTAAAAGTTTAGAATTTGACAATTAATAATCTCGTAAGGAGAGGTGAGAGAATTTTTGGCATAAGAGAAAATAAAAATCGGGCGAAATGAGAAAATTGAATTACAAGAATAGCAGAAAATAAAAATTAAGCAACAGAAGAAAGACTTAGTGAAAAAAATAACTAAGAGGTTTAAATATATATATATAATAGTTTAACAAGTTAAATGTATTAAATGGGTTCAATAAGTTAAATAGGCAAAATGAGTTACTAAACAGTTGGCGAGTTATAAAATATCAACAGTAATCCGTTTATTTAAGTAAATGATTGAACGGGTTGACAGGAGAAATCATTTATTCAAAAATTTCAATCAAACATATTTATAAACACGTTTAACAGGTGGGTTGACAAGTTAACCATGATTATTAAGACCTTGATAGGAAGTGAAATGGTTCATAATACATTATTGATGGTGACATTAGAGGATGGAAAAGGATACGAAAATATGTATATAAAATCCAAACCCAATAAATACAAAAAAATCAACCTAAAACAATTACTGATGGGCTCTAAAACCAACAACCCACATAAAACAAGACCCCAAACAAACCAGGCCTATAAACCACCAAACAAGTCTATCTAGCCTTGGTCCACAGGAGCAAAGTTTCAACAACCTAGCAAACCGGGCTCTACAGCAACAGCCCACCAGATTCCAGCAAATGGGCCTATCCAACCTTGGCCCTCAGGAGCAAAGATTCAACAACTTACAGAAACTGGGCTCTATAGCAACAGCCCATCAGATTCCAGCAAACTTGGCTCTAAGCAATGGCCCACCACATCCAACTTTAGCCCATCGCAAACTGGGCTCTACAGCAATAACCTACTTGTCCAGCTTCAGCCCAACAAGAGACAAGCTCCCAGTCATGGCCCATGGCTCATGCGCACACCTCCCCTTTTAAATATAAGGGCAAGTTCCAAGCTTAAGACTTGAAGAGAGGCATCCCAAAAGGGGAGGATGGGAGTCTGCATCAGCCCCTTTGCATGCCCCGGCTCCTCCTCTTTTCCAACTTCTTTCTCTTCAATCCCCCTTTCTCTCTCCAACCCTGTCTCTCTCTCTCCTTTTCCCCTTTCTTAAGATTTTTATTTTTTATTTTTATTTTCCCCACTTTTATGCCCATGTAAACGGCTTCGAGTTAATAGTTTTTTGTCATATTTGTTTTAATCCAAAGATCAGAACCTAAGCTCTGTACGCTTGGTGTTCTTATTCAATGAAAACGATGACTGATCTTCCCTTAAGATTAGTGATGACTCCATCTAGCGGTGTAAATCTCTTAGCTATTAAGGTTATTCCCACATGATTTATTTGATTTAAGTATTAACCTTTTTCATCGAGTTGAAACCGCAGCAAGGTAGACACAGGCTGTCTAGCAGCTCCTGACGGCGTATCTGCCCAGTCACGTTGCTAAATCCTCGTAAATTCTACGCATATGCCACTGCTCCCAAAGCTTGAGGATCAAATCTAAATTCGAGACCTATTGTATGCAAATATTCACTTTTCGTAACATACTAACAACCTTTCTATTCAATGAGAAACGCAAGTTCTGGCTCTTTCGATCCAGCCAGGATTTAACAATGCAAGAAAGGCATTTGAGCCCATCGTAGCGCCCGCGACAAATGCTATAAATCTGCATTCTCAAATCCAAATAGATGAAAATTAGTCGCACTGACATTTGATTTGCTGGCAACAACAGGAAATTGGCAACCCCAATTCGACCGCAAATCTGCAACTCGCAAGCACACCGTCAACAATAATGAACACCAATGAGCTCAGCTCGGCCCATCCATTAAATTGAGTAGCTACCTTCCCTTATTTTTCTTCAGCCAACAACAGCAAATTCAGAAACTGCAGCACTACCTCCGAGATTGATAGGAACCGCTTAAGGGCTCTATTAACCACATCCCACGTGCGAGATGGGCCTTTCAATCGGCTCATTACATCTGCCAACTGCAAGTCCTGGGCTCGGTTTTGATTAGGTTTGCTAAATACTATAAATAAAGGAAGATGGGGGAGAGTGAGGGGGGTCGAATATCGTGAAATGAGTTGTCTCTATTTTTTTCCGTTCTCATTTTTCTTTCAGTTTTCCATACACATACGGGTCATTGTACAGTTCAATTGAGACCTCTTTGGCTTCCGGAATTGTAATTCCTGTTTTCATTTGTAATAAAATCATTCATGTACAGTTCAGTTCAGTTCAGTTCTCCCGATTCCTACTATTATAATGATAGGAATAGTGCTTTAATAGCAGCACGTGAAATCTGGTGTGGTGGCACGTGCAAGTGGATGGCCGGTTGCTGGGTTTATAAATAGCAGAAATGAAAGGACAAATAGGGGTTTTGATTTGGCTATTGCAAGAGTTAACGTTGTTTCTCTCTATTCTCTGTTTTCTGTCAACTTTTAGTTGTAAATAGCACTCCGATTTTGGACAAATTCAATCCTATTTTAGTTTGTTCTTTTTAGATTCTAGCTGGAATCTATCAAAGATGCATCCAGCCTGTTACCTCACCGAACCCATCGCAAGTGCCTTTGTACAAGCTCTAATTTCGACATTGGAAATCCACATGAGAATTTTAATCCCTGGCATTGTATAACTTACAGCCAAAATAGAAATCCAGTTACAGCAACCCTCTTCCATGAATACTTTCATCTTCGTAGTCTATTTGTAACAATTGAATAATGTTAGCTTCCAGTCATTAACCTCCATCTCGCTTACAAAACTCATTGCTGCACGAACAGTGGCAGTTGGAATGGAAAGAATGAATTTGAAGGCTTGGCAATGACAAATTTGAAGAAGAGATGTGATCTTAGTTGAAGAAGATAAAGATGGGTTTAGTCGGACTTCTTGGTTGCTATCAACATTATAGAAAACTATCACGATTGCTATTAAAAATCCCTTTTTAAGGATGAAGCCAACATCGCCCCATTTTCTTTCCTCACCTTACAACGGTGGAAGCAAAACCCCTTTTAATTAGCAGCGTCATTTTTTCCAGATCTGATGGGCCAATCGTGGCAATGGCTACTGAAACGGGGTTTTAATTGCCTGTTTCTAGCAATAAATATGGATGTGGTGGACTAGAATTTTTTGAAGAGGTTCCGTTGGGTCGACGGTGACGCGGAAGATGTTGGAATTAATTTCTTACAGGCATCCGACAACAATGAATTCATTTGCTTAGTTTGGAAGACGAAGAAACACAGGGAAATTTTGGCATTCATGAAATTTCAGGAATAATTTGGACACTTGTCAATATTCATGTAGCCGAACTAGTTCCGTTCCCTGCTTATCTAACAGATCGTCAAAACTTCTACACATTTCAAAAATATTTTTTCCCCGCTTTTACACTTGTTCACCATGCCCACATGCGCCCTTGGAATTCACTATTTAATTCCTCTCTCCTCCCATTCCATTTTCAACGAACCCAACGCTCCCTTAATCTTTATATTTTCTAAAATTTAATGTACAACTTAAATTCTTTAAAATAATTGGTTATGTGAACTATATTAATAAAAAATGCTAAATTATCTATCTCGAAGTAATATATATCACATCGTTATGAAAATAATTGTTGACACCCCACCCCCGGGGACCAAAGATGGATAAATCAAAGCGGATTCCAAGCCCAACCAAAAAGGAAATTCAAGCAACTAAGCGGGCCAT
>JAXCLR010000001.1:93109203-93121220 GCA_035584095.1 Annona squamosa | reverse complement strand
AGAATTTTGGTTAGCCCACTCAGAAGAGATGATAGTGGGATTGGTGGATGTATAGAATATGAGGTTAGAAATGGATGCTAATTCTGTTGGATAAAGAACCAGATCAAAATATATTTTTTCACTTACACCTAGTCGTTAAGCTATTTAAGATGTGCTATACTGTCTGGAAATTCTAATTTTTATCACTTAAAGGTTGTCGACATTTTTTATATGGTTCATTGTTGTAAAGGACTTCTCTCTGTTTATTTTAATGTATTTTCGGGTCTGTTTGGCCCAACTTTTCAAAGGTGGAATATGCTGAAATCCTACACCTTAATAGACTGTTTGGTTTTGGCCCAGCATATGGCTTCCACGCAAAATTTTGCCGCAAAAGTTGTATTGAGTGCTATGGTGGTAAGCTCGCGTAATGCATGACTGTGATAATTCTACTGCCAGGCCAAATAGGTTAGTGTATGCCAGGCCACGGGATGGTTGCTAAATAAGCCGCAACTATATGGTCCATACAATCCGAACCTTTTAGTTGATCAAGTCCTTTTCCTTTCACCTCCCACCCTCTTCTCCTCACTCTCTTTTCATATTGATGTTTTTTTTAAAGTTGCTTTGCTACTGTTTATTACGTTAATGTCTACGGTCTACGCCAGCTTATGGAGGTATTCCATTCTAGTAACTTTCTTTTCTAATGTCCTTGAATATTTTGAGAAGGCACTGGGAACCATGCAAAAGCGTCCTGTTTTTAGGAGCTGTTTATGCTGATGAAATAAGGAAATATAGTGAATTAACAAACATGTTATGCAATCTCTCTCTCACTGCGACTACCAAAGTGATCCACGAATAACGAATTATGCCTTTCACTTTCACCTATTTCAATCTTTGGAAGCTAGAGTCACTTTTACAATTGAAAGGATTCATCTTTTTGTTCAGTTTGTTGAACTTCACTAGTTTTTGGTTTTCGTTTTCTATTTTCTATCCCAGACTACAAGTCCTATCATGATGGGAAAGTATTATCTGAATGAAACTTTTTGCATTAATTGAGAAAAAATCTTGGGAGATTTGAATACATTGTTTCCCTGAATGCTCATTTTCTTTTTACAGTTTTTCTGTGGATGTGTCTGTTTTAGGCACAACATTTGCCATTTCAATATTATCGGAAATATTGTCACCGATTATATTAGTTTTCAATGTGGCTGAGAAAACAATGATTGTATTTTATTTGGTGTTATTCTTCACTTTATTACACGGATACTGATAAAATCAACATCTATTTGATAAAATTGGTGATAATGCAATTCACTAGATGCTATGTATGCGATTTTTATTATCGGGTCTGCTTCTATGAAAACCCTCTTATATACAACCCGGTTCATTTTTAATATATTGATGGTTGATAAGAAAAAAGTCACTCCATCTATTGTATTTGGCTGATTTATCTTATTATGAAAACTTTCTCATTTATTTATTATCATTGTATATAGGCCCTATCTGTAAATGTGTGAAATCAATGTAATAAATAATTTAATACTAAAAATAATTGATAAGTGGTATTTTCAATATCTAAACTATGGAAAATATTGGTACTATATGGATAAATAATTCTATGAATTATTATTACATTACATTACATATATGAATGAATTTAAATATTTTTTCTGATTTAAATATTATTAGATTTCGCTTTAGACAAGGAAAAAATAATAAGAAGGTAAGTTTCTGAAATAAAATAAATGTGTGTTTGAAAATTGATAAAATTTTTAGATGAAAAGTAGGTTCATTAGGTGTATTTAATCTACATACTAAGTTTTGCTATTTTAAAGTACTTTCGTATGTTTATTTTTTTAATTTAAAAATATCAAGGGCATTTAAGTCACTTTTCACCCATTAAAAATTTAATTTTTAAAGTAAAAAAATAAATATGTAAAATATTATAAAATGACAAATTTTAGTTTATAAATTAAATAGACTTAAAAAATATGTTTATGAAGAAAAATAAAAATATATAATTAATCATTAAAAAAATGAACGTTGTATTTTAGTCTAAAATATATCATGATGTATGCATACGCTGTGGCGCATTGAAATTTTAATGGGTCCTTCCACATCTACCGTCCAGCTGTCTGGTCGCATATCTGTTTCGTCCATTTGAAATCAAGAGAATTTACAGTTCAACCCAACTACGATATTTACATTTTCGCCTGCTATTCTGATGAACTGAGAAAACACTGAAAAAATGATTGCAATAGATCGGGGTTTCCTCATAGCGTCGTTCTTTCTACACTCCGGTGACCAGTAGCGGCTTATCCTCTTATCGATTGCAGCAACCATGGAATCTAGTCGACCTGTAGTTTTATTTAATTTGAACCCGTGTGTTCTTATTTTTTCCAACATGTATTGGCGGTAACTTCCTTACATTAAAAATTCATTAAGCACCGATTCCAGCCTCCTCTGATTTCGGCAAGCTATGAAAATTCCCAAAATTCGGCCCCTCCCATATCAGGCAATTGTGGCCACTAATTCTGACAAGACATATCGGTTCTTCGCCCCATCCAATCAGCATCAACAGCAAACCTAACTGCAAAAACCCATCTTCATCACGGTAGATCTACAGCATCACATACAAATCGACAACGAGCAGCTTTTATTAATTCAGGTTCCATCTGTTCTTTCCAAATTTTGCTCTCCCAATCAATGGCAAGCTCTTGTTAGTATCTGTATCGACACATCTGCAATCCCAACGTCCCAACGTCTTCATCTCTCTAAATCCTGGCTGTCGTTAGCACCATGAGAATCAGTCAGCACAGCCCGTCCACACGTAGCACTTCACCCCTCCAATTTCAGTGTTGATTGCCAAAACTACCAGCCTCCGAACTTCATTCAACCAGTTCTCTTTCAAGTTACCTATGCCCTTTCAAATTTGATTGCAACTATTAAAAGCAACTTGCCTCTAGTGAAATCGAATCGCAGACACGAATTCTAGTCATCATTAGCCTTACACGCCACATTCTTCCACCAAACAAACAATTGTCTCCTGACACCCACAAAACCCCTCCACCAACACTTGCTATTTCAACCCTTCGCCCTCCCACCAGACGCTGTGGGGCTTTCCCTCGTCGTCTTCTACAGCTGCTTTTTTGCAGGCTGGGTCGTCACCTTGTTTTTCTGCCTCGTCAAGCTTGACTTCAGCCAGGAAAATTATGTTGGGGAAGAAGATGAAGTGGGGGTCGCACGGCTTAGAGGGAGATTGCGCATGCGCCATTCTTCGTCCATTGTCAACGACGATCTTTTCTCTGGGATAGGGAATGTCGATGGGATTTTGGGCGGAAAGAGGTGTATTTTTGGTTTTTTGGAACGGAAAGGGGGTGAATCTATAAATTTTCAGTTAGCTGGAAGCATTAGTCTGACAGTTTGAATGGACAGTGAGGATAAGATGCGCACATCTGGACGGTGGATTTCCACAAGCGCACAAAAATTTTAATGCGCGAGGGCGCATTCAATTGGAACTCTGTAGTCTGTATGCATCTGGCACCCATGTATATTAGACCCAGGTTTGCGCATTTATATTTTAGATCCTGTAATTTCGTTTGTTGTATTGAGCTCCAACTCAATGCAGTTAGTTGCATTGAGCCTAAATGCGCACATCAACATCCAGCCGAAAAATGAAAATTAGAGGAAGATTAGAGAGAAAAATAACTAAAGAGTTTATATTTAGATATATATATATATATATAACTTTAATGAGTTAAACGAGTTGAAGGATTAAACAAGTTATTTAAGTTAAATGAATTATAAAACAGGTTGACGGGTTATAAAATATAAATCTTAATCTATTTATTTAATTGAAAAGATGAGACCGTTTTCGGCTGGCCGTGTGGCAGCAACTATGCGTTCAGCCACAAACATGTTTTTTTTATTATTTTGCATAGATATAAACAGATAGGTATATTTAACTTATAAGCTAATTTTTACCATTTTCGGATGATTTTAAGTATTTTATTTTAATTTTTAAATGCAATAGAATATGATGAGGATAATGATAAAGAGTAAAAAAAAATAAAGTTAATACAAATAAATTAGTTGTATGGATAATTGCGGTGTATAGGAAAATATAAATAAATAATTAAAAAATAAGCTAAGTGTGAAAAGTGAAAAATTTTGAGCTTGAAAAGTTCTTATGGTATCAAACATGTTATATATTTTTATGAAATTTTAAGCATCAAAAAATTTCACCCACATAAAGGTGAAGAAACAACATACAAAACATATAGTGATCAGTTGCATAGTATATCCTTTAATAGATAAAACAACCCATTGTTGAAAATTAAATTAATGCGTGAGGCCGTTGTATATTAAATTGAGAAAAATGACTTTATCAAAGTGTACATACTGTAGAATTTGTAATTCGAAGTAGTCAAAATTGTAGCAATGGTAGACTTTTTGATAAATTGAGATTGGATGGTTATAATGGACTTAACCAATGTATTATTTCAATACACTTTGATTGTACTTGTAATTTAATTTTGTATAATATTTTAGCAACTTGTGTAACTCAATTGACATATAAGATTTTAAGAGTTGTAGAGGTTCAGAGGTTTGAGTGCGGATACCTAATTAAGAAAATCAAGAAATATTATTGGCTTTTCGTCTCCCTAAATAAGTGGGGCCCTCCATTTAAAATTTAATCCGGTAGTTCCTAACATCCCAACGAGTTGCGATAGATTAAGCGTATTTTTGCATCCATTAGAAATATATATATTTTTAATAATAATGATAATATTATCATGCAAGGATTTATGGGCTATTTATTTGTGCGCATAATTGGTTTTATATTCTTATTAAGTTGGGGGTATAACTTTGCTTAATTCTATACTTAACACATACAGGATTTCTAATTGATCAGTTTTGTTGTTTTTACAAAAAAAAAAAAAAGACCCAATTTACTGCAAAAGGACATGGTTAAATTTTATTGCAAACATGCCCGTTAAGAAGAATTTACATTATGGCTCTGTTCTGTAAACTCGGGCTAGTGTCTGGTGCCAGTCCAGCGCCCGGAACAGCCCAGAGCAAGAAGTTGGGCTAGGTAAGAACACGCCCAAGCAGGACCCAACAAGGAGAAAGCAATGATGTGGCAGTTTCGTAGCCGTTCGTTCTGCTTTGTTATAATCCGACCAGTTTAAAACTATTTTTTATGATCAAGCTGTCGATGTTTATATTTTTATGATTTTGAACTCAATGGAAAGGCTGAATTTTGCATTTGAGGTCTAATTTTACAACATATCTCAATTCATATTACATTTCTAACAATATTTCCAAAAAGAAACCACCAGCTCTCAAATATTAAATGGAGAGACAACCAGCTCCCAACCGAATAAGAAGGACCACACCTGCCTCCACCTTAATTTTTGGTTCGAAGTCACACGCGGGACTCGAACACGCGCTATTAGGATTTAATTGTGTCATCAATCAGTAAGCCATTAATAAAGCAAATTGTTGCAGTGTTCGCTAAGGCTGAAGACATGATGCATGTGCATGCAAACAAAGAAACAGTCTAGTGACGTTTGCAATGATGTTAGACAGAACATGCAAGTGATAAATAATTATTAAAATAACTCTATCATCATCAGCTCTGACGTCGAGGTGTGACTTGCGAGACTGCCAAACGAAACCCACCAATATTGACTCTGGCTGCAGCGGATTGGCGTTGAACAATGACATAGTATTCATCACCCTTTTGAAAAGTAAATGAAATTTGTCTGTACAAGTGCAACCTGTGCTTAGGTCCATCCACTTCATGATAACGTCAGTATATAGTTATATAGTCTCAACCGTACAGATATCCAGCATTAATTATTCCTAAAACAAGAACGAACATGACGCTGTATAATGTATTGTTATTTAGTTAAAGTAAAATCTCATATATTTTATATCAAAAAAATTTATCTAAAATTTGCTGATATATATAGAGAAATTTTATCTAAATTCCGAGGTATTACCATTTCTGTGAATTTTTAAGGATTAAAACCACAAAATTTTTATTTATCTCCTATATTTTATTTAATATTATTGTATACTAAAAACATGTAAAGTCAACGTAATAATACAATTTAATGCTAAATATCAATTTTAAAGTAGTATTTTTAATATCTAAATCATCTAAAATATCATTATTAAAGTGGCAAATGATTCTATAAAGTATTATTAATTCTAATATATATATATATATGCAAATAAATCTAAGCATTTTCTTAATTTTATATATGAATGTACTTTTTTTTAGCAAATGTATACACACACATGTTGGATTTGAATAAAACTTAATCTTATAATTAAATAAATGATATTAAATACACTGAATGGATTGAATTTCATATCAAGTATCAAAATCTTAAAAAATTGAGAAAATTATATGAAACCACTTCAATGCAATGTAAAGTGGATTTTTTTCTGAGGTTAACCACCCTTTAAAATAAGGTTATTAAAAAGACTAAGAACCTAAGGTAACAGGCCTATCGAGGTTTTTTTTCTTTTTTTCTTTTTTTGATAAGAGCCGAAGGTAGATTGTTACCCTTTAAAATATTAAGCTCAAGTTGCAAGTTGTTTACAATTTGACATGAGTATAGATAGTAGCCAAAATATGCTTTTTTTTTTACTTTCAACCTACATATAATTTTATAAGATAGTTGATAGATATTTTGGCCTTTTTTCTCCTTTTTGACCCTTTTCTTTTCTTGTCTTTTTTTGCTTATTTCACATAATAATAGCTTATATCTATTATTTTTGTTCGTACATTTGTATACTTTAATAAACTAAGAGTGTGTTTGGGAATCGATAAAACTTTTGATGAAAAGTTGTAGAGAGTAGAAGTTGTCAAATGATGTGATATGATAGGGGTAATGATGAGGAATAAACAGAATAAAGTTGAAATAGACAGGTTAGTTGTATTGGTAGTTGTGTAGAAATGATTGAAAAGTAGGGTAATTATATAGAAAAATGTGAAGAAATAATTAACAAATAGGGTAGTTGTGGAGAGTAAAAAATTTTAGATTAAAAAGTTTTAACTCAACAACTTTTACTTATTACCAAACATACCCTAAATATTTATTTGATAACGAGCAAAAAAAGAAAAAATATTTTTTAAAAATAATTTCAAATAAAACTTTAAGTTAAAATATTTATGTGTAATAATATTATATGAGCATATACAAGAATATGCAAATTATTAATGACATAATACTTAAATTGGTGCTCAAATAGCTTGCATAATATGATGCACATTCAATGACAAATTTTACGGTTTAAAATGCAGATATATAAAGTTAAAGGGTTGAAAATGCAAAGATAATTGTGCCTTTTAATGTCATGAGGGCTGAGGGTCTAAATGCAAAAACTAAACTTCGTAGGGTCTAAAATGCTAATATATGAACCTCAACATTTAAAATGCAAATACTTAAAATCAAAGAATTTTAAATACAAATTCTCCGCTCAAAATATGAACCACAACTTTCCTTTTGAAATTGCTCTCAATAAAGTTAAAACATGATCAATTAAGCACATAATAAGAAGCAAATATTTCCACAAATCATTTCTTCCATCAAAAATCGTTCCTATGAGATGGCTTGAAATTAATCTTAATCTTTTGATTAATTTCATTGTTGTTATAAACTAATAGCTCGTCTGGCCATATGTTTTTTATGTATAAGCAGCACTTTTGCAAGTTTTAAAAGTGTTCGGATTTATTTAAAAGAGCTGCAACTTCTAAAAAATATTCTAATTTTATTAGAAATTAGTATGGTTGAGGGAAACTGATAATTGGCGCTTCTATCAAAAGTACTAGCGATAAAACTTCACAGGAAACGAATGCTTGGCCAGACAGGCACTAATGGTAAATAAGTTGTTTAGAGTTTGGATGAAATAAGTATAGAAAAATGTATATTACGATTGGGTAAAAATTTATTAGGAAATAAAATATTTTATTCTAATATCATCCAATTCTAGGATAATCCTAGCTATGAACACACCCTTAAAGTACGTGCAACTGCAGCTTGTTGGTTGCTCGATCTTCAGTTCATTCTATATCGCGAAGTGATTCTACGTCGTCAGCAGATCTGGCACAAGAGAGTTGTATTACTTGTGTACATTATATTATACAATAATTGAGTGATATGTCATAAACTTACATTATTAATTTTGTAAAATCTTCTAAATCATACTTGTGCATCCTTAGAGGGTCAATTTTGCAAAAACCCTTATTCATTTATCCTTAATTATTTCTTCTTGTATAAATAATATACCTAATAGCTCGTTACATATATATATATATATATATATAAAATTCAAATTAGATACTTGTATTCCAGGCTTCTAATGGTATTTTCTATTTAAATGGAATTCCCGTAGATAGTTAATTGGATTGCAATGGTATGGCCAGCCAAGACAATAGGCCCAACATTGCCGTCCATGTTCCTGGACAAGCAGTTGCATGATGACACAGACTACAGTTTTAATCTTGTAAAGCAAGACAGTGGCACATGCATCGCGTGGCTAGACAAAGTTATAATATAATTTTTGATTTATTCATTTTGTTAAATGTTATATTATTTTAAAATATGAAATATTTATATTTTAAAAACAAAATAAAAGAAACTTTAAAGTTCAACCCATCTACAAACCTATGTCCTTGATCCAAAATTAAGCCCGAAATACATATGAACCCGAGTTAAACCGGACCCGAGTTGCACCCTTAATTTTAATAAATGATATATTATTAGGACTAGCCTATTATTTGACGAGTTGGCCAAATCAAGTTGAACACTCAATATTGAACGAACAAAGAGTTTTCAAGAAAATTAAAATTTTTTTTATTGTTTGAAAGATGTGTTGGAAGGGCCAAATATTTATTTTTTTATTTTTATGCTTGTGATGTAATAACCGAAACATGACTTAGTGAATGTGAATTTTTGTAATTTATTATTTATAGTAATTAATTATGTCTTATCGAATGATCTTAAAATTTTATGCTTAGAATTACTTTACTATGCCACACAAAGGTAGCGGCCAAGGTGATTTATTTTGTGATCTACTGAAACTTTCATCAATGTGATAACTTTGCTGCATGTATATATACTTAATACATCCAATCAGTAAGCCATTAATAAAGCAAATTCCGTGAAAATTTGTTTCAGTGATAGCTAAGGCTGAAGACATTATCTATGTGCATGCAAACAAAGAAACAGTCTAGTGACGTTTGCAATGATGTTAGACATAACATGCAAGTGATAAATAATTATTAAAATGACTCTATTAGGTGTGACCTGCGAGACTGCCAAACGAAACCCAGCGATATTGATTCAAGCATGACACGCTGGGCCAAGTAACTTCTCTGGCTGCGAATAAATTAACACTTGGGACCGTCGTAGTCTGACCTTGTTCTCTGGGAACATTCAGGGTAATGACAAAAGTCTGTCTAAATTATCCTCAAACGACTGGTTACAGAGAAGTGGATTTACGTGATGTTACTAATTGGTTTAAAATTTAATTGTTTTATTAGATTTAACATTATTTATTTACATAGGAGACTAAGTTTCATTCAAATCAAAAAATATTTGTTCCAAAAAATATACTTATATATAAATTAAGAAAAATTTTATAGGGTGAAAGACCTGGGTAAGGCTCACACATCCAAAATTTTTTAAAAATGGAATTTTTTTTTTTTTTTTTTTACAATCATACGGCATTGATCTCTGGCGTTATCAAAAATGTAGATATTGATGGCGAATTTAAATCTGATTTCTTGATGTATTTATGATAATGGATTTCAAAAAGTTCGAAAAGAGATCGGGCGTAACGGGAGAGGAAAGCGGTTATTTTTTTTTTCAAAAAAATTTTATTTTCATGATAAATTTCAAATAAGACAAAAAATTCCATCACACGCACAGTACTTCTTTCCGCCCAAAGCAGCGGAGATAAGCGGACGCATAAAAAAAGGAGGAACTAGCGGGGGAGCAACTTGACACCCGGTCAGTCCGAACCCGCCTGACCTGGTACCAAAAGTGAAAATAGATTTTATTTTTAAAATTTTTTAAAAATAGACCCGGTTTTTACCCGACCCATATAAACCCAAAACTAAAACTGGGTTCGCGCCAACCTAATACCAAAACCCAACTCAGTCCGAACCCGATGTAATTTATATAATTTTTTCATAAATTATACATTTTTTATAATATTAATATATATATATATATGTTTTAGGCATTACCAACTCTAGTTCAGATAAATCACCTCTTCCTTCATTACCAAAGCATGCTTGAGGTAGCTTAATTTATATGATGATTTTTTATAATTATTATTTTCTTATTGTTAACAGTTGCATGCATTTTTTTTTATCTAAGTTGATGCATATTATTTTCAAAGATATAAATCGAGGAGGAAGAACTTGACATTAGAAATGCAGATGGAAATCAATGGAGAAATTATTTGGAAGTCTTTGAATAGTTTTTTAGTGTTTTTGGAAACTTCGAAGGCATAAACTCATTTGAATTTTGAATTTGTTTAGAAGTTGATGTAAACTTATTTCAACTTAAGGTTTGTTTATATTGTTATTTTAAATTTGAATTTGACTTAAATTAGATTGGAATGTTGAACCATTATGCTTAGTGTATTTAGATTTAGTTGCTTTGAATAACTGTTATGTAGATTATGTTTGAATTTAAGTTGACATGATAAATCTATTTCATATTATACTTTTTGTTAGTATAAGAAATTTATTAGTTTGAATTTCAAATTATAGTATAAATCGATTCTTATTTTAAGTTTGGTGGTATGACAAGTGGTCAATTTCTATTTTAGCAATTTGTATGATAAATATTTAGTTTGAATTCAATTTTATCAATTTGTATGATAATGTTTAGTTTCAATTACAAAGTTGGTATGATATGTTCATTTTCTATTTGCTATACTTGAATCATTTCCATTAGCTATTAAATAGAAATGACTAACTAATCATAAAAATAACTAATTTGTCATTTATTTGTGTCTATAGGGTGCTGAAAAATTGCTTGCAAAGTTCATTCAAAAAATATTGTAGAATTCTGCATATTCAGGATAATGTTGTAGAATTCTTTAAAAGGATGCTGCAGAATTCAGCATGAGGCTTGATTTCATAAACATAGGTATGTATATTCCAATAATTTTCTTTTATATTATAATTAAATTTGGAAAAAAATAGTTTATTGGTAACCCAAATTCTAACCTGAAA
Organism: Annona squamosa; assembly: GCA_035584095.1. Lineage (NCBI taxonomy): Eukaryota > Viridiplantae > Streptophyta > Magnoliopsida > Magnoliales > Annonaceae > Annona > Annona squamosa. The sequence continues at coordinate 93,109,975 of JAXCLR010000001.1, read as the reverse complement.
CTAAACCAAAACCAATGCGAACTATACCCAAACTTGGATTAAATTCTTAGGGTTTGGGTTTGGGTTTACTCCAATTCGGTTGGCTTAGGGTTTGGGTTCACTCTAACCCAGTATAACCCGACCCAAGTTGTACTCCTGGAAATTAGCAAGGAGGCACTGATCAACAACTTTTTTTGAATGAACGAATTTTTTTATAAATTAATACATGCATAATCCTTAAAGTACAGAAAAAACCAACTAATACGTCATGACTGGAAGGACAAAACTAAGTGGATGTTTGATAATTGGAAAGTTGCGGAGAATGTTGAATGAAGTGAGAGTCTAAAATAAAATATTTTGAAAATTGTATGATTGATATAAAATAATATGAGTAAAGTTGAAATAAATTAGTATATTGAAAGATAGTTTATACAGCAAATAGTTAAAATATAAAAGAAAAAAAGAAAAAATACGATGATTTAGTTGATTAATGAAAAGCTATTAAATCCACAAACCTACCGATTTTCACTGCTAGATACCAAACGGGGACTAATATCCCCTGCTTGCGTCTAATAGAACTTGAAATGACATCACACGTGGAGACGCGAAATACAGTTACAAACGAACACTCGTTACATGCGCGCGCATACACTTATTTTTTATTTTTTTCAAATTTTTTTATAAGATTATTAATTTATATCTATTTAATATGTGTATAAATATTTATCATTTTTGAGTATTTTAGATATTTACTTTTTATTTTTAAAAATCAGTGTTATTTTTTAAATTACCT
>JAXCLR010000001.1:93085040-93100006 GCA_035584095.1 Annona squamosa | reverse complement strand
AGAACTCCGAATTAAATCTCGAAGGGTTTGTGTTTCTTTCCTCTTCGTGATTTTTTCTGCATCGTTTCTTTGATCATTATGCCGCTTTGGTCCTTTGCACGCAGCTGGTATTCTGGTTTTTCTTTAGGGTTTCAGTTTCTAGGTCGTTCCTATTAATTTTCGGGTGTTGGTTTTATTATTCTTAATGTTCTGAATTCCGATTGATAGTCATTGTTTTTTGTTCATCAATCAAGTAGTTCCGACATTCTAATCGGCCGGTGGTTAGTAGTGCCGGTTATGCACTCTGAGCGGGATTAACCGGGAATTTGGACTGAAGATTTCCCCTGACTTTATAATTTCCGAGGTTTTGCAGCCTCTTTTTCCCGATCTGAGTTCTGTTTCTAATTTCCTACGTTCTAATAGGTGGTTATAGCTATTTGGCGCGCCATCTTGCATTTTCAGCTGGATTAACCGGATTTTTGCACTGATGATTTGCCATGAATTTTGTAATTTCCTAGGTTTCGTGTCCTCTTATGTTTCTTTAAAAATCTCGCTTAAAGAAAACGATTCTTCTTTTTTTTCTTGGATGAGTATTCAGTAACGTTTCTTGGTTTGTCAGGGAAACGGAAGAAAATAATTGCTTTCCCATTTCTGTTTAGCAGTTTTACTGAATAATTCTTTTATTCGATCTTTAACTGGTGATTTTATTGTAGAATGTCCCGCACTTGTCCTGTTTCGTGTGTGTGTGTGTGTGTGTGTGTGTGTGTGTGTGTGTGTGTGTATTAAAGATTTTTTGGAGAGGTCTTTTTACTGGTGTTCGTTCCTCCTTGTTGCAGATGGAAACAATGCTCCCAATGACAGCTGAAGCAATTAAGATTGCTGAGAAGAAAATGAACATGACCTTAGGCATGTTTTCCGTGTTGATGCATTTTTTCTTTTATTGTACATTAAGGAACGTAGGAGAGATGAGGGTGATATTTAGTTGGATGATTCACTTACTTATGCGGCAGATGATATAATCAAGATGTCAAAGAACTCTTCACTGAAGGCTAGGAAGTTTAGATCCTTAGTAAGCATCTGCTTTCCTCTGTGGAGTTAATTAATTCCAATATCTGTGGAGTTGTCATAGTGTCATTTATAATTGAAAATTTCTCGTGTAGAGAAGAGGCAGCCAGGGGTCCAGAAACAGGGGCACCTCTCAAGGGAAGTCATCCAAAGTGCAACGGTTCCTGGATTCTAGGACTGCTGTTCGACAGGTGGTTTTTTTACATTTTTTTTTTTTTAGTCTTTTTTCTCTCGAGTTTGTTGCATGTATTAGTTTTATTCCTGTTCATCTAATTCTGATGTTTGGAACTGGGCCATTCAAATTCTATTCTGAAGGAGCTGCTTTCCCAGAGGAGGTTGAATTCAAAAGGAAAAGGTCAGCCCCCAGTGGCAGAACGCGCAAGGAGTGTTGCTGTTGCCCCTGTTTGTGATACTGTCTTTGCTCATAATAAGGATGAGTATCGCAGAATGCCAAGGTAGTTCTTACGATTCAAGATCAGTTCAAATTGGTGTAGTTTGACGCCAGTCTTCTAAAATTATTGTTCAGTGTACATTTACAGGTAAATTATGGATCCTTTCTGTCAGTCACAATGTCAAACCTTCCTCCCATCTCCAGCACAAATATGGATGTGAAGCCATTCAAGTCATCAATCATGTGCTTTTGTTTTTGGCATGCAAGTCATGAGGCATCTGAAATTGACTGTACAATGCTGCTCTTCTACTTTCTGGGATCAGTTGAGCTTTTTTGGCTTCTGTGTTTTAGTCCTCCTAATCATTTTTATCATGAACTAGCTCCATTGGTATATGGGTACCGATGGAAGCCAAACAGGAGATGGACACATTATGCTATGGGTTGCCAATGAACCATAATCATTGGTTTCTGGGTTGCAATGGAAGGTAATCAGCAGGTGGACACATTATGGTCCCTTGGCTCTTCTTGAGATTCACTCTTAGGTGTTTTTATTTTTAATGTTGGGCTATGGTTGGAGCTTTCCTAGATTGGCTGGATGGGTTTTGGAGTAGCAAGCAGAGGAATGGAACTTGGGTGCAATATATGGTTTGCAGGGGTTAATTTGATAGTATTGAAAGCTGGTTGCACATGGGTTGTCGTTAGGAAATGCTGCTAGTGAGCTGTTATTGCAAACTGGTTTTGGGGTTACAAATTACACAACTGTTATTGAACAACCTCCCAAAACCTGTTAGGAGTGTTCTGCACTGTGAGAGCTGAATGGTGGGAGGGAGCTACCAAGAGATTTGTTTGAGGTTCGGTAGCATCTGATGGTGGTATTCAGCTGGTTTATGGGCGCGAATTTGATAGTATTGAAAGCTGGTTGCACATGGGTTGTCATTAGAAAATGCTGCTAGTGAGCTGTTATTGCAAACTGGTTTTGGGGTTACAAATTGCACAACTGTTATTGAACAACCTCCCAAAACCTGTTAGGAGTGCTCTGCACTGTGAGAGCTGAATGGTGGGAGTGATCTACCAAGAGATTTGTTTGAGGTTTGGTAGCGTCTGATGGTGGCATTCATCAAGTTTTGTCCATGAGGGATCAAGCAAATTGAGGAGCATTTATATTCATAACAACTGATTCTACCAGTGTGTGCTTTTTTGATTTCATCTTGTACCTGATGGTACAAACATTTGTATGGGTCCCTCATGAAAATTTTGATCACATAGCAGTCTGAAAAGGGTGATTATGGTCATATGCGAGAAATGATGCATGCGTTAATCAAGGAATGTGATAATGGAGGAGCATCTCTTCTTGGTTGGTTCCGGGTTTGGTTCTTGCTCTTTAGATTCAGAAGTTCTTCATTTCCCTATGGAGATTGATAATTGGTTCACTGAAAAGGATGAATTAGCTTAAACATTCAATTAATGATCCACTGCATCATCTTCTGTGCCTGAAAAGAGGCAAAAATAGAGGAATTTGCTCGAGGCGGTAAGAGCCTGGCCAAATGGATTTCTTCCACAAATGAGTTTGCACTCCGGAGTGCATGCCCAATACAAGATGAAACAGAAGCATAGCATATCCCCATCAATTTAATAAAGATGTCTGGTATTGATTTATGATTCTATTGTGATTTTTTATCATGTTTGTTGGTGGTAAGTTTGTTTTGGTCACTGGCGCATCCACATGCTACATTTCTCCTAAAATTTGCCTTGAACTTATTAAATTGCTGGATACCAGTTTATACAACAACCGTTATCACGAAAGCAGACTTGCACACAGGCCTTTTCAGATGAAGGCTATTGAAGCTAGTGTTGCTAGAAAGGTAATTTTTGTTTTTCCTTATGTCCTTGTTTCAGTTCTCTGATTTTAAAGTTTGTGATTTATTTTAGTCTGATCACGGAGGTTGTTGATTGCTGACAAATGATTAGTGCTAATAGATGGGTTTTTTCCCCCTATACAGCTTTATGCCCATCCCACATGCAGAAATATTACAGTAGAGCAGCTAGAGCCCGCTTATAAAACCTTTTGAAGTTGGAGGGTCCATCATATGACCTTTCTTTAGTTTGTTGGCATGAGTCAGCTACATATTTTTTGGTTTGTTTTGTGCATGTGTGTTCTAATCTCCTTGCACTACTCTTGTTTGCAAACAAAGAGGCTAGAAATAAGTACCATATCTAGCCGTCCAGTGGAGGCAGACCTCGAATTTGATATTTGCGACAAAAGTGATTCTAAAGTAAGGTTCACATAGAAGCAATTCCATCTGATCCTTTCCATTTTTAATATATTAATGATTGATGTAAAATACAATTCATTCATTGTGTTTAATATTATTTAATTAGCTAAGAAATAATATTTTATTTAGATTAAATATGTTAAATAAAATATGCGCATGGCCACATTTGCATAAAGATAAATATATTCATTTGTGAATTTGTATTAAATTGTAATAATACTTTATGGAATCATTTAGTCATATAGTGATGACATTTTGAATGATTTAGATGTGAAAATATTGCTTTAAAATTGACATTTGACATAAATTATGTTATTAGGTTGATTTTATATATTGTAGATAAGGTCATGTATAGTAATAATAGGCAAATGAAAGGATTTTTATGATAATATAAATGATGTTAAATACAATAAATGAATAGATTTTTCATCTACCATTAAGATATTGAAAATGAATGGGGTTAGATGTAATAAAAAATTTTGGGGGTGTGGGTGGAGGCAGTAGGGTGGGGTGTGGGGTTACGTGTAAGTAGGTTGTTTTGATTGAAGCATTGTAATTATATATATAAGAAAAAAAGGTTTTTGATTTACCGCCTACACCAAGTCGATGATATGGGATTTTATCTCCCTATAAAATCGGGTTGGAGATGATGAATTTGATTTAAGAATCGTCTATTATGTATTGAAGGCGGTGGCGGCGACGGGACTAAGGCCTGGTCAGACGCTGGATTCACTTTTTGCGAATATGAAGGCACAGAGGATGAGAATGACATCTCGAGGACGTCGGATTCAGATGCAACAGGCTCAGCCGTCTAGAGCGACTGGGAGAGCAATTGTAGGGCAACGAAAGGAAAGAGCAATGAACAGTGCGGAGAATGCTCCCTTCACAAACCGAACCGCATAAAGTGCGCTGGCTGGCTGGCTTCACTATATAGTCTCTTTGGAACCTAGAGAGCTGATTTCCCATGCTAGGCGTTCCCTTCGCAAGAAAGGAGTCCGTCTGCCACCTGTTGATCGTTTTCTCGTCCTGGAATTATAACCTCTTTGATCGCAGGTTGGGTGGGTTGATCTGACCGACAAATTGTGTGGGTTAAATACATAGTAGGATGTCTCTTCATCATATTGCTTGTTGTTCCTAGTTATTTTGCTAATCCACGGTCAAACAGGGAACAAATTTTCACCAGCGTAGGACAATATCTTGGTAGTAATTTTGGAGCAACAACTATTGATTTCTGGCCACTTGTATTATTTTATTAGCTTTGGAGTTTTTACTTGCCTTTCATGCAGCTTGGTTGAGTTAAAAAAAAAAAAATGGTGCTTTGAGTCGCAAAATTCATTTGTGTCCGTTTGGTATGGGGTGAAATAATTTTGGAGAAAAAATTGTAGGAAGAATTTTGAGAGAGAGTGAGAGAATCTATGCGTACAAAAGGAGAATGAAGATAAAAATGTCGGTTATATGGAAAGCGAAAAAAGTAAGAATGGTTAAGATGTAGAGTTAAAATAATACAAATTTAAATGCAGCAAAATCATTAAAGTACGATTTTAGCTGCTCTATACATATGAAGCAATGAGGTACTACGGACCTTCTATGCGGCCACTGAATTTTTTAATTTAAAATGTCTTCTAAATTTAAACCATTTTTGGTAACATCTTATGGTTGATAGAAATTATATTTTGTGTGTTTGGCTTAAGGTAAAACTTTTTACTTAATACTTTTTAATCTAAAATTACTTTTTTTAAATTATTTTAGCATTTTTTATACAAATTACCATATCTTTTAATTATTTCTACATTACCAATATAACTAATTTTAACTATAAGTCTCTTTATTTCTCATCATTATTCATATTATATCAAATCTTCTCTCATATCGTAAGTAGTATTTCTAAATTTTTTTTCTATTTGCACATGAATTTATCTATTTGTAAACAAGTGTGACTCAGGTATGTGTTTGATTTAGATAAAATTTAATTTTCTAGCTAAATAAATAATGTTGAATACAATAAATGAATTAGATTTTGTATTAATCATCAGCATTTTTAAAAATAAAATGAGTTGTAAAAAATCACTCCCGAGCTCATAAAACATCCATTGTTAAGCAAAATCGATAGGTTTAGATTTCGAAGGGCTTCATAAAACATCCATTGTTAAGCAAAATCGATAGGTTCAGATTTCGAAGGGCTTCTGTAGCCCAACGGCAATCAGTGTTCATATGGATGTATATAATTGAGTGCGTAGTTGAGTTCCAAAATCAGTTGAAATTTTTTTATTTTTAATATTCAAGAAAATATTAAAAATTATAAAATTTTACATATGGTAAATACATGCTTGGGTCCACAAATTAGTAGTAAAATTTTTTTTAAAGAAATGGCTTATGCAAATATTTGCATTGATTTTAATACAAAGTTTTGTAAGATATAATTGAAACTTCTGCAAACCAGTACGGTTTGTGTTTTTTAAATGGTAAATGGAATAAATGATTAAAAATGAAAAAATCAAAGGCATTAATTATCTCATTATCTTATTTTTCATTTTTGATTTTATATTCTAATCATTTTCGTAGATCCTTCTATACAATTATCTTATTTATTCCCAACTTGTTCCCCTTTACCTTAATCATATTCATTTCATTCCATTCTCACCACATCTATTCAAAGTTCTTATAAAAAATAAAAAAATAAAAAAAAATAAAATCCATTCAAAGTTCAAACACCAAGGGAAAATGGCATGCGCAACAGTAACAGCAACTTGCGAAAATTGGCAATGGGAAGCACTGATTTTTCTCAAGCTCTGCTTTTATTACGATCGCCTTTATTTACATAGGAGTCGCAGTTGCACCCCAACTTTTATCCAGATACGAGGAAAATATCATTTATTACAAAAGGGATTCTCGGCCGCAGCAAACACCTCATTTCCTTCGGCTTAGACCTAGATTAAGACCTAGTAGTTGTACAATGGAGGTTTCTCCCACAAACATACCTACACCCTATATATATCTCTCTTGCCAAAGCCTGAGCTAAGACCTTCTAACCAACCTCTCTTAGTCAAAATATTTACACTTGTCCTACTTGGTGGATGTGCAGCTCGAAACGTCCGCATCTTCAGTTCTAGCAAACCTCCCACGAACCCTCGGTTGATTGTCCGCTAATGCTTTCCTGCAAGCATACTGGGAAACCAATAGCATTTTAACTAGAAGTTGTCAGCAAGCAAATGAAGGATGGGGCGCTACTGCAGATGCCAGCAGCAGCAGCAATAACAATAACAACAACACCGAGAGTAACCAGATCTAAGGATACTGTTTTATAGCTCCCGTGTTGTTTTTCCATAACAAAACTCATCAACAGAAACATAAAGACTCGTTATTTCAAAAAACCTGAGATGCCAAGATCTAAAAGCATGAAAACCTTCATCAGGCTGTCTGTCAACTATGGAGGGTGGTTCCCGAGTATTTTCTCTGATGTCCTTAAGAACATTCATCTTTTTCAATATCAGCCTTGAATTGATGGGTTTAAGTACAAGTTTTGGAACTAGGATGTGAGAAAGCATGCAAAAATGTTTCCTTTTATTTTCAGTGCTGAAAGTAAACATTTTTATTTGATTCTTTCTTTTCTTTCTTTTCTTTTTTTTTTCAAGGAAGTTTCATTTGTTTATTTATTTCAAGGATCTTCATGTACGAGTCATGAATTACTGAAAGTGAGCAAGAAGAATATCTTAAGGTAAAAAGGAAAAAGAAAAACAGTTTCTAAAAGCAAGTACAAATCACAGCATCCCCAACTCAGACGGTTGTTCCCACTAAAGGCTCAGGCAACAAACGTAGTGTTAAAGAAATTATATTTACCTTGATTTTCCTCCCAAAATTCCTTCTACTCTTCTTCTTTCTGTATCTCGAAAGCTTCTCCTTGCGCTCTTCAATTGTGAAGTTGCTGATGGCCAGCCCAAAGGGAGAATGGATGAGGTTTGTATTACAGTTACCAAGGGTCTGTCAGAAAAACTAAAAATCAATGATCCCCACCATCTAGTGGGAATGCCCAGACATGTCTAAATATAGCGTACCATGCATAGTCTCTATGAAGACCACGACTACTTGATGATCAGATATTTCTCAGTTCATGGAATTAATCTATTGTAGTCGCCAGTTACCTTTTGCTCATGCAAGACTTGGTAGTATCTTCCAGCCAAGGGCAAGTCCATGTGCATCAGGTTACATTTTTATTCAATTTAAAACAACCAATAATTATAGCAGAAAAAAAAAATCAGTACATATTGTATTTTTACTTTATTATATTATTATTATTATTATTTTAAATGTTGCCCCCATGGATGGACAAAACCAGGGATTATTGCCAACCCAAGCAGGTCTTCGATAAACTGCGCTTGAAATGGGACTCCACAGAGTTATACCCATCTGCAAGACCAACCTTGGGAACAACTTAAAAGGGATCAGATGATGTGGAAAACAAAAAAGGAAAAGGAAAACAAAGAAAGAAAAGAAAAGAAAACAGCACGAAGGGTCGAAAACTTACCCGAATATCACCATCACTGAATGCCCTCCTCATCCCAAAAGCAGCTTCCAAATCCAATGTCTCAAAATCTAGAAAATTTGGTTTCACTGACCCCCCACGGGTCCTCTCCATTGAGTTCAAAGACCCCGAGCTAACGCTTTTCTGCATTGGCCCCATGGAGCTTACCATTGACTGAACTTTATCGGAGGCTAACTTCTCCCTGTTCTGCATGCAAGAGATGTTAATGTCTGAAATCTCAGGAAAGGATTCCTTTATGGCTGATTTCTCAAGAAGGTCCTTCTTGCACTCATAGAAAACATCACTCAGCAGCTGGTTGCTTTGAATTGATTCAATGTCAGCCACTTTAATTGACTCTGAGGAGATGACGCTGTCGCCAGCTGAAATCATGGACATGGCGGCCGCCATTGGATCAAGGGGCTCAAGCCCCAGTGTGGGTTCTTCTATGATTGGCTCTGGGGCTTTGAACAGATCCCCTTCTACTCCCAGGTCATACTCCGAAAACATGGAAGACTGAGCTATGTTACCCTACAAAAGAACAAATTTATATGAGAATGAGCTATGCAAAATGAAATGAATGCCAATAAATAGACTACTTCGAAATCATAATACCTTACTCTTAGTGAATACCATCTGAAAGGGCTGCATCATTTGCATATGACAGAGAAAAGACGGATAAACAAACCCATGCAAAATCACTAAAGTTCATTAAAATAAAGTTCAAAAAATTGAATATAGACACCCCAAAAAAAATCAAGGGAAAAAACCAGGAGAAAACCCTGTACCCCAAAAAGGGGGGAAAAGAAACAACAATAAACTTTATTTTTCACGAATACGTACTGACTGAGGGGAGAAATGCATGAGATGGATCAAACCGATTATTAAGAAAGAATTTCATCGATCAGTCGCTTCGATCATTCAATGATTATGAAGTCAGGCCATCCCTTGCCAGTAAATGTCTATTGCAAGCTTTTACACGTATTGTAATGTTCTTTCCATTTGTTATGTTCACTTGAATTCTCAGCAGCAAATTGAGCCTACTATGGAATGACTGCGCACAAGAAATTTGCCAATAAAAAGTCTATTCGGGTTATCGATGATGGTCAGGGGTAACTGTGCCATTGGGTGACACTTTGACAGCAGCTAAAGCCCACGGAGACTTGGTCCTGAACCGTCAATGTGCAAGGGAATCCTGCTTTTAGTTTTTACAGACACCGCCGCTGATATTTCCGGAAAATGGCCAGAGTTACCCCCGACTCCCAAGCAAGTGGGTGGGTAGGTTCACCTTTCCCCTGCTTTGTGGCAAGAAGGACAGATTCTCCACAGCATCTCCTTTTCAGACTCTTCCCGTTCTCCTCGTCCTTCGCTCAAAAATAGATATAAAAAGACAACCAACACCCACAAAACAGCAAACTTGAAACCAAGAATCATCACTCAAAAGGCAAAACAAGCAAAAATAATAATAATAAATGAAAAGAAAAGAAAGTCCGCCTTTTTGCCTTTTCAACTACTCCCAAACACGGAAGAGCCGGCAAAATTCCTCATCTCACTCGCCGGAGATGAAAACAAACAGACGTTAGTCAATCAAGAGCAGATGTCCAAAAACAGTAACGGAAGAGAAGCAGTGGGGAAGGGTGAAGAAGAGACGGGGGGAGATATACCCTTGCATTGGATTTCTGTACGCAGCAGAACTCCTCAAGGTGTTGGAATTCCTGAGAGAAGCTCTGGAAGTAGGGAAACAGAAGCCCTGTGTCTGCATACATTCTCTTACTTTCCCTCCTCTAGTCCTCTTCCTCTCCTTTCCTTCCCTTCCCTCCAAGCACAGCAGCAGTAACAGCAGAGGAGAAAACCAAAAGAATCAATGCGCTCTTTTTTCCCCTTTCTTTTATGTCCCTCGGGCTTTTGGTATTTATATGTAGCCGAGGAGACTCGTGAAAAGAGCCATCGAGTTTTCGGAGATATATGCATGTTTGGTTGCGCGCTCCAATGACGACAATACACGGCCCCAACAGTGCTCGCGGGGTGCAACTTGCGCTGGTTAAACATCGATACCAGCCAATCTGAATACCTTTCAAGCAAGAAGGATTTTAAAATTTATGCATCGGCATGAAAAATCCATATATTCAATTAAAGTTGAGTAAATTCCACACAGTGGAAATTCAGAACTTGCTCGGTAGATACTAAGTATTGATTTTCATGTGCACCATCATTCATGTAGAATGCGTTCTTTCCTGTGTAGTTAAATTACTTTTAATTTTCTCCCTCAGAGGAGTTTTCTTTGAGAGTGCTGATCCTATTTTCCCAAAGTAAGTAATGTGCTACTTATCTCTTTTTTTTGCTTTATTTATAAATTTGTTTATTTTTGTGTATTTAATAATCAATTAAGTTAAGGTTCGCTACTATAAATTTGAGTTATATAAAAGTGGTTTTATGTAGTTTCTTCTATTTTTGATATGTTAATTACTGATATCAAATTTAATCTATTCATTGTATTTAACTAGTCATATAACTTGAGTTAGGCAAGTTCACTTTAGAGACAACCTTTCCCTTGTCTTATTTGTAAAAATTTCCATCTTACCTACTTTATATTTAGCCAATTCTAAATAAGCTTTGTCTTATTTTCTAAAGTCAAGTCAATTCTAGCTGGAGTTCCAAATTTCTTATTTAAAGCCTTGTATATATTATATTTGAAAAAATATAATTTTGTTATAAGTCCTACTTTAAAACCTAAAATCAAAATGATAGTAATATAATTTTTAAAAATATATTCATAAAATTTACTAAATAATTAATAAATTATACCAATTTCTGTATATTTAAAGAATATATTTGTCTTTCAGTGTAAAATATATTATTTTGTAAAATCTATATTAAATATATTAATATACTGAAAATAATTAAAAATAAATGATTATAAAGAATAAAAAATTTTAAATTGAAAAATTTTAGCCCTTCACCGGACCCTCGCCGCGAAGAACACAACCGGAAGTGACCGAAATTCCGAAGCGTGTTGGCTGTCAGTCGGCACATTCAGTTCACAGTTCATACATGCCAGCCGCCCCAGCCGCATTCGTCTTTTGCCGGCGTCACCATTCTGTGGGGCCCACCACCCCCTCTAATCGCATCCAAGCCGTTAGCCGTCCTTGCGTTGAGCGGGGTGGCGTTCAAAATCAACGGTCCAGATTTCTTCATTTCTTAATTCGCGGGCGCTGAAAAGCTGAAACGGAAAGGGGAATAATGCTTTCCACTCTCTCCCTATCGCTCTCAATGGGTCCCACGATACGGTGCTCATGCACTTTTGTCGATTTTCATTTTCTGAGTGACCGGAAAATGACGGCGATAGGGCAATAAATAAATCCAACAAACCAAAAATAAGCGTCCTTTTTGGTAACGACGAAATAATACCGTGGAAAAAATTTTTGAAGGGTGAAATTTGTAACATTGCAAAGTGATGTGATGTTAAGCAGTAATCATTAGAAGTAAACAGAATAATTAAAAGATAAAAATAGCTAGAGAATTGTATAAAAAAATGAAATAATCAATAAAAATAGGGAGGTCAAATAGATAAAATGAGAAATATCACAAAAAAAGATAAAGAAAGTGGTAGAAATTTCTTTCTTTTCACTAGAATCTTAAATAATTAAAAAAATGTTTATTAAAATAAAAGTAAAATAAGAATAAATAGTGTAGTTATACAACAAGATACTAAAAAATTATTGAAACACAAAATTCTTGATTTCTTTATTCAATCCTTTATGTGTGATTTGACGTATTAACTACATAGCTATCATATCTTTTTATTATTGTCTATATATTTTAATTCTTTTTATATAAATATCTTATTTATTTAATTTTATTTTCTTCATTCCTAATTTCTTATGGTTCTTCATGAGTAATGTTTCAATGCATATTATTGCATTGAAATTTTAATATTTTGGGGTGTAAAATCTATTTTTGAATTTTTTAAATTTTTTTATAAAATTATTAATCAATGCATATTTAATTTATAAACCAAATTTTATTATTTTTGAATATATGTATATATTTTTTATTTTTAAAAATAAGAGAGGTTTTAGTCGTTTCTAAATAATTAAAATACCTTTATTTTTAAAAAATTAAAAAAATACATTTATATATCTCTGAAAATAGTAAAATTTATTAATAAGGTAAATACACCTATGTTAATAATTTTATAAAAACTTTGAAAAATTATATTAAAAAATAGAGTTTTGCAACTAAATGCATTGAAATATTACTTGTTCTTCATTCATAATTATTACTTTATCATATCATGACTCAGATCTCTTGTGCATCTGGGTTTATAGGGCTTCGGTGCACTTGGATAGCAAAATTCTATTTTTATTTTTCAAAAATTTTCATAAAATTATTAATCTAAACTTATTTAACATATATTAAAAATAAAAAATATATACAAATATATAAAATTATAAAAAAATGGCTAATATATTAAATATACTTAGATTAACAGTGTTATAACAATTTTAAAAAATAAAAAATATATTTTTTGAAGTTTCATGAACCCTGGTGCATAGGATCCAAAACCATTATATTAAACACATTATCATTTGTGACCAATCAAAAAATATATTTTTTAATATTTTAAAAAAATTATGCAATCATTAATGCAGGTATATTTAATTTATAAATCAACTTTATCATGAAATGTGTAGATATTTTATTTTGTATTTTTAAAAACATGGATATTTTAGTATTTTAAATAATCTAAAGTAACTAAAACTTGTAACTCAAATAAATATTTTACACAGCTACGAGTGTGGTTTTAGCTGAAACCTGCATTTAAAACATGGGAAAAATCTAAATAATAATAACATGTAAACATAGAAAAAGCGAAAAGGGAAAACAAAAAGGTGCACGAGCCCGGCTATATGGACAGTCTGACGATGCACTGATGCACATGGTAGCATTTTATAGTCACGATGAAACTAACCACGAACACGGCGCGCAATTCAAGCTATTGATGCTCGTATTGTTTGGGAATGTTTATACTGAAAGGGCTCCATTGCTTAGAAGCAGTCCTGTGTATTCTCTCACAATTTTAAAATTTTCACTGCTGATGTAAATTTTAATTAATTTATTATATTTAACGTCTTTTGTTGGGCTATAAAACTAACACTGTGCTTGTTAAAGCATTAAAAACATCAAGCTAAAATTTTTCAATTTAAACATTTTCGCTCTTCATAATTATTTTATTTTTCAATCATTTCTTTACATCTTTCGATCAAATTATCATACACTTTAATTATTTTTACGTAATTATCTATACAACTAATTTATTTATTCTAACTTTATTTTTTTTACTCATTATTATTACTTTTATTATATCATATTGTTTTTTTTTTCATTCTGATAACTTTTATACTAAAAGCTTTTTATCAAAATTTTTTTTTACCACTTTCCAAATACAAAATAAATTTCATCCACATTAAGCAACTAGATGAGTCACATTTGTTCAAAAAAATATATTCATCTGTAAATTATAAGAAACGGTCAGATCCACTCACACATATATTAGAACGTAATAATACTTTATACATGTATTAGAACGTAATAATACTTTATAAAATTATTTATTCACATGATAGTGATATTTTAAATAATTTAAGTGTTGAAAATAGTACTTTAAAATTGATATTTTAAAATTAAATTATTTAATTGTGTTGTTTTTATTCATTTATAGATGGGACCTGTATACAATGATATTAGAAAAATGAAAGAGTTTTTATAATAATATAAATAATATTAAATGCAATAAATAAAGTAAATTTTCTGTAACCGTCAAGATTTTAAAAATACGTGTGGTTACCTGAGAAAGAGTTGCATATCACCTAGCTACTCTTGTCTGGTTTTATCGGAAATATACTATTCTTCAAAAATAAATGATTCAAAGCGGGTGCTGGTTCGATGCTGCCGGCCATATATACCTATTTTTTTGTTTTTTTGAAATTTTTTTTCGGATGTTAATCTCTGTACAGCTATGATGCAGCGAAAGTTGAAGACTTGCAGTACAGCTAGAAACACCGGAAGTTTCAGTACGTTGCGGCCAGTTTCTTGACGCTGAAGTACACCGGATGTACGTGCATCTTTTTGCATTTTGTCGAAGGATATTCCATAAGCAACTCTGTGTCATTGTCCGCGGACTCGAATGGGTGCTGGTTAAATGCACTAGGAGTGCCGAGCCTCAATGTTTTTATACGTGTATTTTATCGTATTTTATTTTTTTTGAAAAATTTTACAAAAATATTAATTTCAGTGTATTTAACATATGTATAAATTTTTATTATTTTTGCAGATTTTTAAATATTTATTTTGGATTTTTAAAAATCAATAGTAAAATACCACTGATCTAAAGAAATTCGAAAAAAATATTTATAAATTTCTAAAATTGATAAAAATTTATATGCATATTAAATACACTTACATTAATATTTTTATAATTTTTTTTTTAAAAAAAGTAAAGTACACCTAAATGCACTGAGGCTCCGTACTCTCTAGTACTCTGTGGTGCATTTAAGCGGAGCCCAATTCAGTGCACTCGGGTGCATTCAGCCTCAACCCACCCGGGTGCACTGCACCTATTTTTTTTATTTTTTTTTGAAAATTTTTTCATTAAGATGTTAATATAGGTTTATTTAACATATGTATCAATTTTTACTATTTTTGGAGATTTTTAGATATATTTTTTAGATTTTTTAAAATC
>JAXCLR010000001.1:93074571-93085031 GCA_035584095.1 Annona squamosa | reverse complement strand
AGTGGCATTTTTCGTAATTTTAAATTACCGAAAATGCCACTGATTTTTAAAAATCTAAAAAAAAATCTAAAAGTCTCTAAAAATAGTAAAAATTGATACATATGTTAAATAAACCTATATTAACCATTGTATATAAAAATTTTCAAAAAAAAATAAAAAAAATAGGTAAAGTGCACCCGGGTGCGTTGAGGCTAAATGCACCTCGGGTGCACTGAATTGGGCTCCCATTTAACCAGCACCCGTTCGAAGCCGCGGACAATGACACAGTTGCTGATGGAATATCCTTCAACAAAATGCAAAGAGATGCACGTACATCCGGTGTATGTCAGCGTTAAGAAACCGGCCGCAACGTACTGAAACTTCCGGTGTTTCTACTTTCTAGCTGTACTGCGAGTCTTCAACTTTCGCTGCATAATAGCTGCATAGCAGCCCTCCTCCGAATAAAAGACAACATGGCTTGGGCTTTTGTGAATTTTAGCGTCATTTTCAAATATTCACACTATATTTAATCTTAATTTTAAATATATTTACTATATTTTTAAAATTCTAAATATATCCACTATATTTACATTTAATCCCAAAAATACTCATTTCGTGAGAACCGGTAGTTAAATTTTTTTAAATACCCAAAATACCCCGATTGCAAAATAATAAATGATTAAATGAATAAAAAATGAAATTAAGGTACTTTAATTTAGACTTCATGTGTAGTTACGGCAATCACTACTTATAACATTCAATTTTTTTAATTGTCCATAAATTTGAGGGGTATATTAGTAATTTTCTGTATTTTCTAATAACGTTAACTCACTGAATAAGTATTTTTAAAATTAAATATAAATGTAGTAGGTATATTTAGAATTAAGGTCAAACGTACTGGGTACATTTGTAAATCACTTTTCTTTTATTCCATTAAAAAAAAAAAAAGCTTCATCTGCTCAGTGGTACAACATCTTGCCCATTCCGTGAAGATTCTGTTCAAAATTGCTAGGGATGCACGACAATAGCAAGTTCAAGTCGAGTAGTGGTAGCATTATTCTCTTCATAGTTTACATGGAAGCCTTCGTCAATTATCATATTTACAAAATAGTGTTAGAAACATTAGAATATTGGTAGGACACTTACAGAATATTGTGAGAAAAATTATGGGAATGTTGCATAATTTGATTGTAATACTAATTCAGATATGTAATATACTAATACTCATACAAAAGATGCTTCCTCCAGCATCATCCTCACTTTTTATAACTTTATATGTGGTCGACAATTGTTAAAAGGCGTGTTTGTGTATGCTAAAAAATTTTCAAATTAAATTTTTTTATTCATCATAATTATTTTATTTTTTAATTACTTTTACATATTTCGATATAACTATCCTACTTCACTTATTTCAACACATCTATTTATATCATAAACCTATCTATTTTAAATTTATTTTACTTACTCTTCTTCATTATTTTATCATATCACATCATTTTCTTTTATTTTAAAAATTTTTACACCAAAAAAATTTTAATCAAAAATTTTATCTCCTTCTAAACTCACTCAAAAGTTTTATTCAATATCAAATACTCACTTCATCTACATTTTAATTTTAAGTTCTAACCATAGATAGTCAATTTATTACATTCATTATATTTAGTATATTTGTGTATTATATTTGTATGTGATCTTATCTATAAACATGTAAAATTATATAATAAAATAATTCAATCCTAAATATTAATTTTAAAATTATAAATTTAAACATCTAAGTAGTTTAAAATATCATTACTTTATGGATAAGTGATTATATTAAGTATTGCTATATTTTAGTACATATACGAATAAATCTAAATATTTTTCATAATTTACATATAAATATATTTTTTAATGTACATATTTAATTTGAATGAAACTTAGTCATAGCTAAATAAATATTATTAAATAATTTTTAAAAGTTTTTATATTAGTAAAAAATAATGTGATATGATAGGAATAATAATAATAAGTAAAGAGAATAAAGTTAAAATAGATAGGTTATTTGTATGGGTATAGAACGATTGTATAAGAAAATATTAAAAAATTAAAAATAAGATAGTTATAAAAAATAAAAAATTTTAAATTAAAAAGTTTCGGTTGAAAAAGGTTTTTTGTTTGCCAAACACACTCTCAAATTTGAATGCGTTGAATGACTGAAGAATAACTTTTGAATTTTTGAAAAATAATTTATCAAATCTCATTTAGATAGTGAATCGTGCTCCTGTGAGTGGATCTTAAATTTTCATAATTCAATTTCATAAAATTTTCAATTCTTAATACTTGAACAAGACTTATTTTCGTAGTAAATTTGGCTTTTCATTATCGATTATATTTACGGAATATTTTAATTATTATCGATATGAGAATCGAATTCTTCCTTCTATATTGGGTTGTTTTCGCATTGAACGGGTTGGTTTTCACCATCCAATGCTTCAACTGATTTATTATATTTTGGGTGTGTTTCAAAAATAATAAATTTTTTTGAATTGATAGGAAATGTGATATAATATGATAGAGATAATAATAAAAAGTAAAGAAAACAGAGTTAAAATAGACATATTAATTATACATATGGTTATCTAAAAAAGATTAAAAATGAGGGTAGTTGTATATAAAATGTTAAAAAATGATAAAAATAAAATAATTATAAATGGGAAAAAGTTTTAGATTGAAATACGCCATGTATTAACTTTTTTGGATTAAGATACAAGGGTGATTTGATACATGGGTGGGTTACAATTGAATACAAACTCATAAAAATTCTTCAGAATTATGTATCCAATCATGTGGGTTTTTTTTTTTTTTTTTTTTTTTTTTATGTGTGTATGCATGATATCTCAGCTCATGTTACATTTAAAATGTTGACACAAATCTTACAATGTTCCATAGGAAAACTGGAAAACCATAGATTCTCATATATTAACAGAGAAAAAAAAAAAAAACAAAAAAACTCGGACATGGAAATTTGAAGCCGGGAAAGAGGCAAAGAGAGGTAGAGCATCTGACCAACGGCCACCTGCGCTAGTCCAGTCCCAGATGGCCAATCATGTGATCTTTTATATTCTGACTAAAAATTAATAAATAAGATAGATATATCAGATTTGAAAAATAATTTAAAGAGTGTAAATCAATTCTACGTGAAAACAGCTCATATGTGTTTTAAAATATAATAAAGAGCTTGGATCTCATAAAGTAATACATAAGTCCTCAAGCCAAGATATATTTTGAAATTCTAGTGATAATCCCCGCATGGCTAACTTATTAATAAAGATCAAGTATTTTATTAGGCGGGTAATATTCGAAACGGGCTCCTCAGGAAGAGTACAAAAAACAGCTTATCATGGATGCTAAGCTATGACTAGATTATTTTGTTTTCAATATTTAATCTTTTTTTATCAAGTCACATCGCTTTCTCTTTCTTTTTTCTTTATCTATCTTTTTAATCCAACTTATTCCATATTATTTTTCTGATTCCCAAACAAGCCTTTACATTTTTCCTTGCGTGCTCAGTAAAGCTTTCGCAAATCATAGACATCAGAACGATATATGCTTGGGCTATAATGGGAAATGATTTAACACACACACACATTTAACGAGTCTTGATACACGTAGGTGTTTTTAGGTTTTCTATTTTTTTAATCTTTTTCTTTCATTTTTTGAGGGTTCACATGTAATCTTTATATATAATATATCAAAATTTTAACATTTTGTATATATTTTTGCATATGTTTTTATTTTGAAAAATCAACAATTTTGTACTCAATATAATGTTAAATTGGGGGTGAAAACCGTTCTTTTTAAATTATAAATATATCCAAATATATTAAATTTTGGTATATATAAAAATTGCATGTGAGCCCAAATAAAAATAAAATGGGGAAAATTTCTCTCATGCTTATAACATTTGTTCATAATTTCTTATATATCTACAATATTTCAGAAGTTCTTCTCATTTCTATAATATTTCATCCTAAATTCCTCTTATGCCTATGTCGTCGACATAATTGTTATTTGTCATAATGAAAAGACAATTTTGCCATTCGAAATTTCATAATTGAGATAATTAAACCCTAATATGGCTCAATCGATAATAGTAAATCATTAATATATTGCATTAAATGACTCAAAATTCATATTAAAGTTGAATTATTTTAATTACAAAAATTTTAGATAGTCAAAATCGTCTTTTCAATAAATAGATAAATGTTATATTAACAACATGAGTATAAAAGACATTTATGGTCAAATGTTTAGGCATAAGAGGAATTAGTGAAACATTATGTGTATATTAAGAATTGTGTGCAAATATTTTTTATATAAAAGGAATTTTCTCAAAAAAAATGCTTATAATGCATAAATATATCAAAACTCAATATACATGTATATGTAAGTATAACTAAATTACTCCCTATAAATTTAGGCGTACCATGTCCCACTATGATTTGCTACGATGAAAATGGAAATTCCATTGATGATGAAATTAAAATCTAACGAATAACACTGATAACAAATCCAACAAATAATATTATTCAAAATTTTTTGTTTATCATAATATAGAAATGATCTCCATTGCATACTTGAGAGGGCTGCATTTGATTAGGAATATATAACTACTTCCAAATTATAAAAATCTTTAGATTCATTGTTATTTTTATAATACTCTATAGAAGTTTTTTTTATACATAAACATTATATTTTAAATGGTCCAGATGTTGTTTAACATCTTTAAATTTGATATATAATTCAAATAATTTTATTATTTTAATTTAACACTTTTTTAAGAGAGGAGTCATGCAGGTCTTTGATTTAGATGAGATTTGGTTTGTTTTGTTAAAACAGAGGAATTATTTGTGCTCATGCCAATGGTTTTCAATGCAAATTGTATTTACGCCTATGATTTAAAATTTTATCGTAATTATTTCTATAAATATGTAAAATGTTTACGGTACGGTTGTGCATGACAATCATCAATCTTTTAATTTTTATAAACGTTATTAACTTTTGAATAAATCTAAACCACTCATTGTATTTATTAACTAGAATTTAATTAATTTCTAAGGATTAATTGGTCAATATCTTGATATATCATCATCAATTCTAAAATAATTTCATATATTTATTACTTTATTAGCATCCATCAAGCAATATAATATAGTGGTTTTACATATGTTAACTAAATTCACATTAATAAATATGTTAACTAAACTCACATTAATAAATATAATATCAAAAAGTTGATACTATTTATAAAAATTAAGAAGTTGAAACTTATAATGGATATAGTTGCAAATATTTTAAACATCCGTGGCATATTTAAAAATGGGTATCTTCTGCAGACTGATTCTCTTCTTCTTTTCAACTATCTGTCTGTGGACGAACCCATCCTCTCACCTGCTGGGGTTCCCATTGGGGAGATCAGATCTCTCCTATCATCTAATCAAAATTTTTCGTCTCATCATGTTTTAAGAAGAGGAAACACGGTCGCTCACTTTTTAGCAGACTTTGTATGTAATTCTTTTTTGGATAGTAAGGTCTGGTGGGGTAACCCCCCCATGTTCTTTTGGAAAAAATTTATACAGAAAATTTTTTAGCAATGAATTGCATGGATCTCCTTATCCCTTCTTCCCCTCGCGGTGCAAGGGAGCTGGGATAAGGTATTTCCTTTTCATAAAAAAAAAGGGTAAGTAAAAGAGCGCAGATACCTCAAAACATAATTATAAATGCATTGGGCCGAGGGGTTTTTTATATCATATCTAAAGGGGCCCATTTGATTTGTGCGCCAAGAGAACAATTCTGGCGCCAATCTAGCTGTAACATAATTACGGTGTAATTTATTACAAAATAAGCCACACACATATTAGAATATTATTATACTTTATACAATCATTTATCCAAATAAAAAGTATATATTAGACGGTTTAGATGTTGAAGAAAATAATTTAAAATTTTTTACTTAAATTAAACTATTTTATTACGTTGATTTTGTATCATTTTCAAATGGAAGCTATATAAATATCTAATTTGGATAAAAATTGATATTCTAATAAAGTTGACAATTCTAAATGCAATGAATGAGGTAGATTTTCCATTCATGATAAAGTGGGCCCTGTAATGCATGGACTATATGCTGCAGTCTGAATACATTGAAATATTTTTCATATATTAATATAGAGAACCTTTATGGTGCATTTGCTTTTACCGTAATTAACGGTATATTTAGTCCAAAATAAGCTCCACTTGTACTTAAATATATTGATATTTTATACAATCATTTCTTCGTATATAAATTTTATAACAAATAGTTTACGTGTTGAAAAATAACTTTAAAGTTGTTATTTACATCAATTTTTTTATTACATTAAATTTATACTGTTTTCAAATAGATTACATACGCATATCTATTTAAGATGAAAATTTATATAGTAATAGAACATATAATTCTAAATACAATTAAGAGATTAGATTATAATTTTATGATCATGCAGGGCCCATTTTGAAGTAATTGCACCATAATTTTAGTATAGTAAAGCTGTATCTGAATATTTCACGTTAATATACATATATATCCATATATCCTATAAATTATAATAATGAGGGTAGGTTTGATGTTTCCCAACAGAATCATAGGAAGAAATACATAAACACAATTCTAGTACTCCGTAACAGATCAGTGGTTGATTGTAGCCAAATGCCCTGATGTAATACTCTTGGTAAACGAAATAGACGTATTAGGATAGATGAACTAAATTAGAGTTTCACGTCAATAGCAAGAGATTAACTATTTTAATTAATTCCAACGGGACCCACCGGCGCCCTTGGAAAAATTAATCCAAACTGAAATTAATTATGTGGTTATTTTGTTGGGGTAAAACGTCAAACGATTTTATGTTCCTTCTTATTTCGACAGATTATTCCCTTGTAAGATCACCTACGTAATTAATTAGACCAATTAAATTACGCCCAACTAGCAACTAATCAACTTGTTTTTAATAATTGCACAATGAATGTGACAGCACTGAGATGAGGAGAATAATCTAGTAATTTCAACCATTTAAGCTATCACAATAAAATCACCTGAGTAATTGTTTTTGTTTAATGCAAATTGCAAGGGAGAAGGAATGCTAGGCATAGATCAGCCCAAATGAAAGGGAATTTGAATAATTTTACGAGGGAATTGGCAGACAGAATCCAGCTTTAATTTCTCTTTTTACAGCTGCTACGTATGTTATCTATTTATATTTATTTTATTGATAATACAACATCGCTTCTTTTTTGCCCAACATACACACGAATAGCTGTTGAATTCGGATCTAATGCGATGGGCCTAGCATTGTTTTCTTCCATTGCCCTCGGAGAAATACTCAAAATTAATAACAATAAAAAGGAATTTGCGCGCAAGTCAATATTAAAAAAAAAAAAAACTAAAATATTTTTATCTATGCCTACGTTTGAAAATTCTTTCAAATATGCAAATAGTTATTTACATCCCATCCAAACTCGTCTTACAGTCAGCAGGTTTCAACAGTAAAGGCTTATATGAATGGACAAAAATGCCCCATCAAAACCTTCAACTTTCTTCCCCGTCCACCCCCACACACTATCTCTTTTAAAATAAAATTAAAAAAATTATCGTGTTATCTAGAAGGGAATTTAGGATAAAATATATGACAATCTATGCTATTTTTGTCAATGTATATTAATATATGTAAATATGAATGTAAGTTGTTTTCATATTTGCAATTAACATTAATTAAAAATTAATTTTAGAAATTATTTGTTGTCATATTTTAATTTTTAGTCGGCTTGGATGCAAATACCTTAGAATAATTTTTTTTTTAGAAAAAAAAGAAAAAATCCAAAAGAGTATGTCTAATATCATGGGGGTGAGGGCCTTCCCAGTTCCCACCTGAAAGTATTTTATCTTCTGCCCACGCCCCATGTGAAGTGCGTGGTATTATCTTTTTGCATCATTGGAATATGATTCCATGGATGGGCTAATATTCCAATGTGTCTCTCAATAATATATATGGGTTATGTTGTATTATAGCTAAAATTTTGCTAGTATTATAGTCTCTGATCAAAGGCTTACGTAATTCCATGTCGAAATCGACATATAACTAATGTCATCATGTATCAAGTCTGTCCAAATGTGGGTTCCATGCGGAGCATGAAGATACAAAACTCGAGCATATATCTGTCTGCACTAAAAATAATCATGCATAGTGTTGCCTTTAATTTAGATGGATAGCTCTGGAAGATTAGATATCAAAAAGGATCGCATATATGATTTCCACTTCAAGAAACTTAATTCCAAATGTGACCATAACTTATAATGATATTTATAGATATGGCCGCATATTTATAAGAATAATATATTCTATCCTTAATTTCAAATATGCCAAGGTCATTAAATTCTATTATATAATATGAAAAATTAATGTCAGAAGACAATTTTTCCTTGCTATTTTTTTAAAGGGCCAGTGTGTGCATATAGAAATTGTTAAGTTCTCTTTTATTTTAAAGGATTTGTGGAAAGTAATAAAACTTTTGCATAAAAAATTATTGATATTTAAGTTGTTAAATTAATAGAAAATGATGTAATATGATAGGGGTAAAAATTAGATATAAAGATAATAAAGTTATAATAGATAGGTTTAGTTATATGAATAGTTGTGTAAAAATAATTAAAAATTAAGGTAGCTGTATAAGAAGATGTAAGAAAATAATTTTAAAATATGATAGTAATAAAGAGTAAAAAGTTTTAATTTAACAAAATTTTATTAAAAACAAACATGCCTTTACATCCTATTAGCCCGTGCTAAATTTTTTTCTTTTTTTTCATACACTTATTTATCTAATTGTTTATCTAAATGTAATTATATAAACTAAAATTTACCATTTTTCATATATGTGTATATTTTTTAAGATTTTTAAATGAAAGAGTATTTTAGCCATTTTCAATAGTTGAAAAAGGCTAAAATACTTCTTTATTTAAAAATTTTAAAAATATATACATATGTCAAAAAATAATAAAACTTAATTTATATGTTAAGTATATCTATATTAAAAAGTTTAAAAGGAAAAGTCAAAAAATTTTGTAAATGAATTTTTTAAGATGAGTTAAATAAATCATTATTTAGCCTGAGCTAATAGGATTATTTCTCTTTATTTTATCATTTCGTGTCATCTTACTAAGTCCATTTTGTGAATGAATGGGAAAGATAAATTATTTTTATGAGAAATTAATATATGATATCTTTTATAAATATAATTTCATATCTGTAAATTAATATGAATATAAATGGTCATTTCTAAGTCATTTTTATAAATATATGGTTATATCTGTATTATTATGGATATAAGTTGTGGTAGTATTCATAATTAATCCTTGTATATCAATAATAGAAAAGCTA
This sequence comes from Annona squamosa, assembly GCA_035584095.1. Lineage (NCBI taxonomy): Eukaryota > Viridiplantae > Streptophyta > Magnoliopsida > Magnoliales > Annonaceae > Annona > Annona squamosa. The sequence continues at coordinate 93,075,597 of JAXCLR010000001.1, read as the reverse complement.
GGCCTTTTCTGTCTGGCGATGGCGGACTGCTCTTCCGTTCGTCTTCTACGGTGATCTGGGTGGGCGGAAAGTCTACGGTAACGTGCGAAGGGAGACGGCCAGTTTTTCCTCGAGCAGAGAAGGCAATACTTTTCCGATATGGCTGATTCGCTGGGAGAAGAAATTCAGACCATTTGGCTCGACAATGGTCAGGCCTGCTGAAAAATTGTGCCGGGCGACAAACTGGCGGTCCTCTGCTCTTTATGGACGGGGAAACAATATAACAGAGAAGCTTTTAAATCCACTATGCGGAAGGTGTGGCCGACTGAGGCGAGAGTGGCGTTTACACAGGTTGAGGACAACCTCTTCCTTTTGCACTTCGATTCAGAGGTGGATCGTGAGCTCGTTTTGCAGGGAAGACCCTGGATGTTTGATCGGCAACTTGTTGTCGTTATGGAGCTGTTTGTACCCACTTCACTCGGGGCAGTAAGGATGGCACGATCTCCATTGTGGCTCCAAATCAGCAATGCCCCCTGCTCGACAAAATGGCGCTGGGAAACGCAGTTGGCTCATCCTTTGAACAGTGCATGCAGGTGATCCACACAGACCACATAATCAGAATCCAAGTTATGGTGGACCTCACAAAGCCTCTTAGAAGAGGAATCTACATCCAGATCGACGACATGGAGAGACAGTGGTTGGTTTTTCAATATGAGAAGTTGCCCACCTTCTGCTATGCATGTGGCAGAATTGGACACACGTTCAAGGAGTGCAGTTTCAATCAAATGCTACCTGAAAAGATCAAAGAGGAGGACCTACCCTACGGCAACCAATTGCGGGCAGGCTTTCATCACCTCTCTATGGCGGCGAGGAAAGACAAAGGGCAGCAGTGTGGCGCCCCGAACCAAGGCGTCACATTTGTCCTTACTCCAGGATCGTGTCGATTGGTAAATGTGACTCAGGATTATTTCCCTGATCATGCGGCGGGTTCTTAATTGGATCTCGTCCAATTTTTTTCTTTCTTTTTCTTTTCTTTCATCACATAAC
>JAXCLR010000001.1:93051165-93069682 GCA_035584095.1 Annona squamosa | reverse complement strand
CCGAAGGTAGCCTCAGCACGTTAAATTTAAATTCTACACCCTTTCACTCTCAAAAAAATAAAATTCCGGAGAAATATTTAATTTTCTAATATTTTCATTGGGGCCTAAAAGTTCAATTTCAATAATAATTTGAATGACGTTGGAGATGGGACAAGGGCTGAAGTGGGTGCGAACAAACGGCCCAAGTGGGGGCGTCGTCCAAACCTCTTGGGCCCCGCGCGCAGGTCGCATCTGAGGATGGTGCCATGTAATTATGATTAATGACCCCAGCGCGTGTGCAAACCACGCAGTGAAAATGTGAAATGTGCCGCCATCAGCCGGTGCTGTGGCCAACGTTGGCTCGTACTCTCGTCGTCGGGGCCCACTGCAATTGGCCCACCATGCTCTGCTTCAGTCATTTCGAAGCTTTCCAGCAACGTGGCTCAGCCAACCCCTCCCGAGAGAAACCTCCGTTTACCATCCAAAATTAAATAAAAAATATATATATTTGACATCTTACGGTTCAGATGGTCTTCTGAAGATCCGAATATCCGGATTTAACATTGGTTGGAAAATGTTATCATGTCCTTCGGAGCACTGGACCATTTCTCCGGGGGCTCTGGCTCTTTCGATGGAGTGGGCGAGTTACGCTAGCAGCGGTGCCAGGTATCTGCTACGGAAACGCGCCAGGTGACTACAAAGCTGCATGTCGTGGCCATGGACCACCGCGGACGAATGGCTAATGGACGTGTGCATCGTACTATTTCAAGCTTTCGCCTTTAAGAGCTGCTGGTGGATGGCAGGTAGCAGATGGAGCTGTGAATTACCACGTCTAGGGTCCCCCACCCTCGGTTCACGCACTCGGTCGCGGAGACTGTCTCAATTATTGTTAGCCTTGTCGTCCAACATCGCCCATCACGTGACTTATCCTGCACCATCCATCATCAGGTGGGCTAGAAATTATATAAGGTTGTCCCAAAAGGGAATCGGTTGCACGACCTAAAAAATTCCACGATACACGCACAGCAGCACTGCTCTTATTTGCCCATTTGGCTAACCAATATTGATGCACGTGTACTTTAGAAACATACATCGTGGAATATGATCTCACCCCAGTGCAACGGCAATGCGGCATCAGCAATGCGCCAAAAACGTGGAACGGGACAATTGTACTATCAGGAGTACACTGGCACGGAAAGCGCGCCAACTTCTTTTGCTGGCCCAGCACACATTCAGCTACCATCGAGCTCGTGCAATAGTTCCAAAACGTCCATTAGGACACTTGCCGCGTCACCTTGATGGCTAGATACGTTCCCTGTGCCATCAAGCTAGCTTTTTGGATGGAGGATGATTGGACGGACATCGCATGGTGGATTCGCACGTGAGGGGCACTGTTGTTAGATCACGCGTGATTTGATAGGAAATGACCTGCAGAAGACAAAATGATCGGTTCGTCAAACCGACGATCCAGATGCGATGGTGGCCCACACAACGTCGGCAACATTTTTGGGGACTACGACTGGTGAAAACTACGCACTCCGTCGCGCTCCGTATTAACCACGACATGCGTCGTGCGTATTAATTTTGGTTATTTTGGATTTAGGTCATTCTAGTTATTCGTATTTGTTTTTTAATTTTTGTATTTTGTATATTTTCTTTTTAAACACCGTAAGCTCGCCTCTTTTGCACTTTAATCTACCGCATTAATGCACATCACCAAACGAACAGAAAATTTATCAGTAGCCATCGTTCAAATTTAAAATGGCAATATTACCATTAAAGAAATTGACTCATCAAATGAGTTGTTTCAACTTGGCGACAACAAACATGCTTTGTCAGAAGGTTTAAACCAACTTATATTCATCATCTAAGCCATATAAAATTGCTCTATTCACATTTATGAGTCAACTCAACTAAGCCATAAAGTTATTTTAGACTTTTCGTTTACAAATAACAATCAATTTAGAGGCGTTTTAACAATAAGATCTAAATTGCAAAGAAGGCAAATTTACAAAGTTTAAAAAGCAAATACACAAAATTGGTAGATTACAAATAAATATGCATAGTTACAAGGATCAAAATGCAAAATTTTATTAATTTAGAATGATAATTTTAATGGTATTTCATCACTTACACTAGGGGTGGGAATCTAGGTTGGTCAACCCGTGACCCTCCCTGACCCGCCTCCATTTTATACCGAGGCAAGGGTGGTTAAAAATTTAAAATTTTCTTGAAATTAAGGGTCAAGGCAGACCGATCGAACCCTAGACTTTCTTATATGATTTTGACCTTCATTGACTCGCTTACCTTAGTTATTCAAGTTGTAAATAAAATTCTACGTGAGATATATTTCATTGAATTATTCTCATATGCATATTTTATTTAAATAATGTTGTTTTACTTTGACTAATTATTAATAGTTTAAAACATAGTAACAGACACTATTTAAATTTAATATCTACATGTTTTATACTTAATAGGTTTATAAATTTTTAAAACTATCTTATTCGACTAATATTTTTTGCTCAACCCATTGTCCTAATACCGACCTGAAGGTTGTTCCAAGACTTATTGAAAAAAATAAGAGTCCAACTAAAATCATCCTGATTCAATATAAAATTAAAAGTCAAACACGATTTTTAAAATGTATAGTCAAATTGGACACACATTTACCCACCCTAATTCCCCCCCTTAATTTACACCCGCCATAAGTAGCGTCATTTCCTATCAGGCTAAAAATATATTTTTAAGAAATTTTTAGTTTTTTATAAAATAAATCTAACTATATTAAATTTATAAATTAAGTTTTACCATTTGTATATGTGTATATAATTTTTACATGATTAAACCAAGTTTATCATTTTTATATCGTTAAAATGACCGCGATATTCTTAATTTAAAATTCAAAAAATGATATAATTTAGTTCATAAATTATATATAATATAATTCGAAGGTAAAAAATTTAAAAAGGGTTTTTTGATGATTTCGCTTTTAATTTATGCAATATTAAATATCATCTCTTCTGTAATCTATGTATATATATATATATATATAAGAATTTATCCTCTATATACATTATAAGTTACAGTGTATTTAGCTCAAAATAGACCTCATATATATTTAAATAAATTAATACTTTGTACAATCACTTATTCACGTATAATTATATTTCAGATAGTTTACATGTTGAAAAAATAATTTTAAAAATTAGTATTTATATCAAATTATTTTATTACATTAATTTTATACCCTTTTTAGATGTGGCTCATACACATATCTAATTTGGATAAAAATTGATACGCTAATAAAAGAAATAATCTAAATACAATAGATGAAGTAGATATATATTTTATAACTACATGGAGTCCATTTTGAATAAAATGCACCACAATTTATTGTGCAAATAAATGCACAGGATAAGTTCTCGCTGCATAGTTCTCTATTCTTGATCAAATCTGTGGCTCTGAAGATCAAATATCTTTCTTTGATCAAATCCGTGGCTCTAAAGATCAAATATCTTTATTCGATCAAATCTGTGGCTCTAAATAATCTCTAAACATTACCATTTTCACTCTGCCAATTTTTTTTTTCTTATGATTATATCTCTCACTTTTTTTCTCAACAGCAGTGACACTAGTTTTACGATTTCATTAGTCTTAATTTTTTTGAATTTGCGGTCCATAAAAAGGGGAAAATACGTGAATGGGTCCGATTTAGTAAAATAGTACTCCCAGTTACGAACCCATATCTTGATTCTTGAAGATCCAACAATATAGGACGGTTGATACCATAAACCGCGGACTACCATCCGTTGTCTACTTGCGCCCCAGCCGTATTGGATTCGGATGGCTTTTTTTTTTTATTGTTACAGTTACATGTATCTCAACACATATTATACTGAAAGATTTGAGACATTCTTACAAATATAAGGGACACACATTCCCAAAGAAATCTGGAGACACAGCTCCACGAAAGAATAAGGAAGACACAGCTTCCAACAACTACCTGGAAGACCACCCGCTCCCACTCTCGATCCATCTGGGAGACCACACATTTTGCTCCCACCTACATTTTCCGCCCGAAAATCTTGAGCACCACCGGAGATTCGAAACGCTACCGACTGCAGCGCACGTATTTGTGCCACCGACAGCCACCAACCGAGGTAGCCTCGGTTGGTGGATTCGGATGGCTTTGTGCGATAGAAGAAAAAAGTGAAAAATAATTTACGATGGAAGACTAGATCCCTGTAGGCAGTTGGCGGGTGTTAATGGATTGTGTAACTCATTTATAAACATGTTTAGGTTGAAATTTTTAAATAAATTATTTAAATGTTTTAAATGGATTATGATTAAATTCTAATTCATTCGACTCAATCCGTTAATGCCACTAAGCAGTTCACACGCATGGATTTGATGGGTTAAACAAAATTGCATACGAAGAATCAGGTGAGGGACAGTCAAATAAGCTCGAAGCATTGATTGTCATCGGACGCATTTTTTTCTGAAAACAAGGAATAATTTTGTGAATGAGTCCGATGTGCGAATTCTTCCGTATTCTCAGGCCTCCAAAGATGCTTGCAAGTAGGACAGGCATCAGATCCGGTGGTCCGACCAGAGGCCGTGCAGAGTCATCCATTTCCACGGGATGGTGCCAGTCCTTTGCATACAGCAGTCCACAGAAAACGCATGTAAAGGATGAATGTGAATTGGAACAGTCCATGAACAGCCTCCGGAACAACAATCAGCTTACAAATGTAGCACATTCCCTTAGTGTGCATACCAACGATTTCATTGATGGTTAGCATTCTAACCATTTATTATTATTATTATTATTAAGTCAGATCTCATATATACCTACGAATTTTGCCCATAGTTTCACTTGTACTCATAAATTTTTAAAATTTCCACATATACCAAAACGTTTGGGAATTGATATGGAAAATGTGGAAGGGAATTAGTGGGAGCACGGGTTTTAAGGCACATCATTCATCTATCAAGCATCATATTTTTCCACTTTTACCCCTATATTCTATGAAACTCATGTTATTGGAAACTCAGTGAATGTGATACATACTAAAATATTGTACATTGTGTCCATTATTGTTGTAAAGCTATAGAAAAATGTGTATTGTAATTTTAGAAAAATAAAATTAGAGTAAAAAATTTTTAAAATGGGTAAATAATGATTTCATAAAGATTAGATATGAAAATGAATTTTTATAAATTTCTCGTAAAGGAATTTCAAAATTCCGAATACATAAATTGAGACTGTTTAAATTTACGGATCTTATGAAAAAATAAAAATAAAAAAAAATTGGACTAATTAGGGGTACTAATTAAGCGCTTATATTCGTCTATGCTATTTTTATTATATCTTAGAATGTATAACTCGGGACAACGATAGAATTTAATAAAAAAATATTAAATTAGATGCTCTTTAATTTAGATGAATTAAATTATGAAAAATAATTGATTAAAGTGTTTAACTTAGCTGTATTAAAAAACGTGCAAAAAAAATTACACCGCAAGTCGTCAAGAGGTCGTCCAGAGCCTCTTATGCTTTTCGTTATTCTTACGTATAAAAAATTTATTTAATTGATTAATATAGTAATGTATATAAGATTGTTTAAGATGAAATTTTTGGAGCAAGTCTATTTTAATACATCCTACATAATAAATAGATTAAATTTTGAAAAACATGTCTGCTAGCTTTTAAAATGAAATTTTATGCCAAAATACGATTGTTAATTAAATTAAAATATGTACTTTGCTCCAATTGAGGTGAAATTTTATGTGTAAGCTTAAATTAATGTGCCCAATTTAATAAAGGAATAAAATTTTGAAAAACATGTTTCTAAAATTTTATAAAGAGGTTTTATATCTGAAGATGAATTAGTTAATTAAAAAATGAAACAAATTTTTTTTTAAATTCCGAAAAGTACATTTCATGAGCAATAATATGTATATCCATAAAAAAATTTCATAATATATAAGTGTGTATGTGGGCAGTAATGAATTAATTAGTTAATGTTAAAAAAATAAAAATAAATAAATAAATAACGAATGAAGCTGATTGTGGTGGAAAGAGGTGAAGCGGCGACGGCAAGTAACAGGTGGACAGTGGAGAATTCGGCAGCAGAAAAATTAGATAAAAAAAATACATATATATTTTTCGGTGGCTTTGGGAAGCATATAAATAGAGATGGGCTGTGGCAACCAGCAGCTACGTAGGAAATATATATATAAGAGGAAGAAAGAGTTTAGCCGGGAAAAAAAATATGTATACTTTTTATGTATATTTTTTTATATATTTTGATGAATGATGAGATTGTAAAGATACAATACTATCAAGTTACAAAGAGTGACGATGTGTATAAATTTTTAATGCTTAGTAAATATTATGTGTGAATGTTTGATTGAAAATTAATATGAAATTGAATTGAAAACCATGCCACGTAAATAGGGCTACAATCTTGCTCACAATTTACTAACTAGATGATCCTGAGTAAAGCTCCGGCGCCTCGGAGTCGGGGGCGCCACATATTCTAATCATTTTTCCTACCAACTACTTTCTAACAAATCTATTTATTTCAACTTTACCCCTATCATTTCATATCAATCACACAATTTCCAAAATATTTTATTTTCTACACCCACCAAATACCATATTTCCTATAACTTTTACGTTCCTAAACGTCTCCTAGGAATCCTTTAAAGGGGTCATTAGCAACTCTATAAAATGACAAATATGCTAAAAACCTAATATGATTCAAATTAATTCGCTCAAAACTAAAAATTTACATTCAAATAATATACAATTTTATAATCATAAAAGTGCCAAAAATTCATTTGAAGATAGATTTTTAACAATAAAATCATAATTATTGATGAGCATTTTTGTCATTTTACGAAGGTACTAATGGTCTCTCAAACAGATCCTTAAGAGCATAGGTGCAAGTAAAATTTTGAGCAAAATACGTGAATACATGTAAAATTTTTAGAAATTCATAGATATAAGTGAAATTAGAAATAAAAGTCATGAGTATATATGAAATAAGTAGAGATATTTGTGCTCATGCAGTAGCTACTACTATCGTGTGCATGGTGGGAATGACTCCCGTTGCCATTAATTAATTCTTTCTTTATGTTAAAATGTTAAGGAGAAATATGCGGGGACAAGTAGACGTGAGAAACGGATAATCCTTCCTGGTTATCTAGGATGTGGATTAAGGGTGCAAATTGGGTGGAATGAACCTATGATGCGCTCTTAAACTGACCCATTTCTAGCCGGATTAAACATGTATTTTTCACAAGCATTACAACAATCAGCAGATCTGTACATTGAGCTTGTAAGATAGTCCATGGGCCAAAGGAGATGAAGTCAAAATCAAGGTTAGTCATAAATCATTAACCTACTTATAGATTGATCATTAATCAAGTCATAAGCAAAGTCAACTTTGTATTTTTTGCCAACTTATCATGAACAGCTTAGTCAACATTCCTCTGCTACAATCTCCAAATTAACAAGTCAGACAAAATAGACAAGGCCCATGAAGGACGCTTCCGAAGATAGAAAATTTGCATGAGTTAGCTTTCTCATTTTGTTTTAATCATGGCCTGACTGCGACAGATAATCAGCTCTTTCGCTGATGGAGTCCTAAGATAATGCCTATTGTTGAATTCGATACACTCGGAAGGCTGGAGAATCAGGTACTAGCCTCCGCTGTTTGATCTTAAAAATTATCTCCAATGTAGTAAACAAGACAATCAGAATAAAGGCGATGAAAGCAAAACCTGCTGCCATCACACTATTTGCCTGTCCCAATCTTAGCCCATAAACGATGTTCACAGCTGCCAACGTGACAGTCAGCCAACCAAAACACCGATGGTACCAGCTCCAGTATCTGTACATAGGAGTGCCTTCCTGCAGACGTACGAAAAATGGAAGTATCTGGTACATTCAAATATGGAATGGATGTCAATTGACAATGGTTAGTCATCGTAGAACAGTGCCTATCATTTCTTCATGAAGTTTTAGAAAACATCCGGACAGCAAGCAAGCTAGCACCAATAAGATCATGGGGGTTTCTACTTGTGCAGACCTTGGTGCTCACATGCTCATGCAAAGATTTACAATACATGGAAACGGTGGGGTAGAAGAGAACTGAAGCACCAGACTAATTGTCCAAAACTAGTGCATGGAACATCGCAAGCAGATAAAAACAGCTAACTTTACAAGCATGGAACAAGTGGTTTCCAGTTCACATTTCTGAAGTGTGATTAGTAGCTGGACTAGTAAATAGCAAATAGTGGATCTTGCAACAAAAAAGAAAATTACTCGAGCACTTATCCTTAACAACCGGTCTGAAAAAAAATATATTTTGAATTTTGTTATAAATATGTTAATATAGTTATATTTAATCTATAAACTAAGTTTTATCATTTTTCTATATGTGTATATATTTATTTTAGATTTTTAAATACAGGAGTATTTACGTCATTTTAAAACTTAAATACAACTATATTAGCATTTTTATTTAAAAATTTTGAAAAAAACAAATATATATATATATATATATATATATATATATATTTTGACCAATCTGAAACACCGGATTTCAAACCAATCGTTAATGATCATTCGGCAAATTACTCAAGTGAAAAAGAAATATCTTAGCACATACATAGATAGAGGATACATAATACTTCAAAACTCCCAGTTTTTATCCCTTGTTGGAAAGGATTGAATGCATGAGGTGTGATCATCTTACTCAATGAGGATGAAAAGGAGGCTACTCATCCTCATCCATACTTGTCTAAAACAAGTACAATGGTTCATAATCCTCAGTTCTATCCCCTTATCATCTCAAGGGAGATTGAGTTGCAATGTTGACATCTAATATCCCACGTCAAGTAAGCAAACAAGAAAGAAAACATGGATTCATGCCACCCTTCATCAAAGCAAAATGGCTTTTTTCTTTGCCTATAATCTAAAATGAGCATTTTCCATGGAGCGTGTCTGCATATGGCTACATGAATGAAGTCATCCAATGATCCATCATGAATAAATTACTCAACAAAGAGAGGATACCAGTCAACTGAGACTTCCATATTTGGTTTGTTAAATCTGACATTTGAATCTGATAAAGTTAAGTGTTTGCTTTTACCATGGGCCAGATTGAAATTGGGTTAAGCAGTCTACCTTTTGAATTTACTTTACTTGGTGTCCTTGAGTCTCCTTAAACTCCCTAAATAAGATACAAAGGATATCCTGCCTGAAAGCCATTATACCATGAATGTAGGCCTTTCCTTTGAAAAGACAACATCTAAAGGTGCAACTCCAGTGGGTAAGCCCTTAAATTCAAGCTGGACCGAACTCAAGTGAATCCAGCCGGAATTAGAACTGAGTATCGCTGATTCAATCCAAACCCATTTCAGCCTATATCCAGCTGGAATTACAGCTGACCCTGCTTAACTGGAAACAAATACATGTGAAACGTGATTTAACTACCATGCCGTGATAAGGAATGCAGTTAAACAAACCCAAGCTGCAAACCCAATAAACTTGGAAATAGGCCTTGATAATAACTAGGGAATTGTATATGCCAGTTCAGGGAACCAAAGGTTCCACAAAGATGAGTCTTGGATATTCTTGCTTGTTTCTGTATATAGATTTACCAAACATGATGACCAACTAGTGTAAAAATGTCTGCAGAGCATAGCTTGCAACAATTCTCTGAAAAGGCCACACAGTTCCATGCCATGTTTTAGAGGCATATGTTGTAGAAGACTAAAGGTATGGAAAGACAAGCTCCTCTGGTAACGGTAGAAGGTAAAATATTCAGCATTAGCTGTATGGCAACGGTTAGCTAACCTGAAGAATGCAAAGCACAAAGACAAATATTCCTAGTCCTCTGTGACCCGTAAGATTGCTATGAGCTTTATGATAAAGTGAAATTCCAGCCAAAAAGCCCGCAAGACCGACGAAGAAGCCCAGAAAATGAATGACCACATGAAGATAATACCAAACTGGATCCCACCGTCTGCAGTATCTTGCAAAAAGCACCCCTAAAGGTGTAAGAAATCCCCATCCAAACACTGATAGTGCCTCATGATTTCTCCGGAGCTGATAAGGAAATCGGGAAATAAATGAAGAGCCTGTGGCACAATCATTTTGACTCAATTAACCTTTTCTATAAAATCCTAATGAAAATCCTTCAGGATCTTTCATCACACATAATTCAACACAAAAATGTATGAATTTCAATGATATTTGGAGCAACCAACACATCCTAAATGGCCAGCATATAAATGTGCAGAAGAAAAAATACCAGGCAGAAAATTCCAATTGCAAATGAAAAACATATAAAACTAGGTAATGAATCATATCCACAAACAAAAATGAATCGTAGGGGTGGTCAGTCAAAGGCTTCAAAGGAGAAAACACGTCCTAATTAATATTTTATTGATGAAGGAGTGCAGGTAGATATCATTTTACAGGCAGAATCCAAGAAAAGAAATTAGAAAACATAAAATCATCCACATCAAAAGCAAAAAAGCGTTGAGAGAGAGAGAGAGAGAGAACAGTAATGCCATTTATCCATGATTAACCTAGACTAATATAGTGAAAAAGGAGTTGCAGACTAAGAGGTTATGGTAATTATTTGCTTGCTGCATTGTTAAATATTTATTTCGGTCACGAGTCTAAAATAATACAGTTTATCAAAAGTTTTCATATTTAATTTGCAAGTAAATGTAAATTATGTTTTAGGGATTGTCTTATAAATTCTTTACGAGTTATTTCTTATTCGTGTTTCTTAATTTCTTCAATTATGATTGCATATACTAATTGAAGTTACAGAAACTTTGTTTCTTCCTCTTTGCCTAAATTCTTCTTATCAAACCATAAATCTTTTCCCTTGCTTCACACCCATCCATCCTTCTCTTTAAGTTCCTTTATTTCAGGGTTCTTCTTAAATTACTTCAATTCAGAAGCTCATGAAAGAACAGAAATTTTCTTCAGCCAAGTACCAAAAATTCCACTCTTTTGCACTAGTCCCATAAGTTGATTTTACAACACCAAAGAGAATAAGCAAACTATAATTAAAAAGTCAGTAAACCCAAAATAAGGACACTTCTTTTTTTAGCCTACAAATAAATCCAGTTTTCTAAACTTGTATTTGGATGACACTCAATTTTGAAAAAATTGAGCATAAAAGCATGTCAAAATACTAATCTCCATAAAAAAAATTACTAATAATAAATACTGATGACTATTATGATGATGAAAATAGGACGTCTGCAGATATTTTCCAAAAAATAAATAGAGACAACATTCCATCTGGTAATGTGCAAAGTTCGCCTGATGTAATATGCATACAAAGTCAACATAGACCTCACACTGACAGTTTTCTATGAGAGTGAAGGTCTTATTCTCACTTGCATAATCACATTTCAGGGCAAATAAAATAACACGACATCATCATTTTATGTGTCCTGCATTTAGCACGCATTTAAAGTTGGCTTCAAGCAGATCATGTCAAAACTGAAGGCTATAATGCAAAAACACATTTTATCCACCAAGGATACCAAAAGTTTCAAAAGAATTTACACTCACAACCTCATTCAAACTGTCTATGACTGTCATGTTCACAAGTTTTACTCACCAGGAACAGCAACGTTTCAAAGAACTCACATTCATGTTCAAACTTAGTAAGACAATGGCTATAAGATTAATACCAAATAGCAGCTTATAAACTTTAATCATGACAAAGTAACGTCAATTTATTTATGTCAAGGGAAGAAGTGTCAGGCATCTCCAGTAAATGAAAGTATTAAAAAAGGAAGAAAGAAGAAACGAGGGGGAAAAAAGACGGGCAAAAAGGAAAAATGTCCACAGTAATGTTTAGGGCAAACCTGCAGAGAAGTCAAAGATAACAGTAGATTTCTTGTCATGTTTTGGTAGCATATATACATATGAAGGTTTGAACCTTGAAAATGCAAATACCAGTGGTTGACTGCTGAGTGGTCGTCTGTTGCGAATTGTAGAGAAATTCAAATCAAATGCTAGATAAATGTTCTCCCGCTTAAGAGCCACAACAGGACGGCCTATTATTTGCAATCTGCCATGGTCTGCAATCACTTGTGCTGGAGAGAAACCCCTAAGATAATACTGCTTGATGTATGCTTTTCCATCATAGCCAATCCAACCCACCATAGCACTAGAAATAACCATCTCTCCATTCCTTGAGAATCCCATTCCAACCCATCCACCAGTATATAGAGTGGATACTATAACTCTCAAAACATTATCTTTGCTCAGGGAGTACTGGAACAGAACATTACCATGTTATAAAACTATATCATGTGAATCTAACAAATGGAGGGATCATCGCTACAACCAAAAGTTAGAACCAATGCCAAGGTGATCCAACCACATTTATAAGCCTGACATCAAGTTTGAACCAAGTCACCAACCAAAAGAGCCAATGAGCACAAATGTCCCCACAAGAACATGCAAAATCAGGCACAAAATAGTCCCATGAATGAGTTCTTGCAATGAAATTAAGCTTGAAGCTAGTTTGTGGATTGTCTGTTATGCAGAATTTGATGCACTAAAGCAATGTTTTTCTCAACATACATGCGACTATGCAAGAGAAAGGGGGGAAAAAAGTTGCAGGCGGTCAATATATGTGGGATCGAACTGCTAACTAAATCCAGAACAGAGGAACTGGTACCTTCCCACGCTCTTACTCACATAAATCCCCCAGCCCGCAGGGATTATGGACAGTTTCAGGCAAAAAAAATGTCAGGTTTTTAAATGCATGTCGATTTTCGGATTTCCAAAATATAATTTACGCGCATGCATAATGTTGATCCTCCAAGAGTATTCATATCTTTTGAATTATGAAACAAGCTTCGACCAGGACAGGTTCAACCTAAATCCAGAGAGAGAACGAGAGATATATCCAACCACCGCATTGCATCGCATCCCAATTGAATGCCCCAGAAATCGAATTTTTGGGGTTGCCTTGATGCCTAACGCATTTGTGTCGTTTACATTCATAATGCGTATCCTTCTGGTTTGTTTCCCAAAATACAATAGATTCTATTTTAGATTTAGATTTATATTCTCAAAAAGATCCACTGTGACAACGGAATGGAATGCACTAGACTTCGATGGATTTGTAGACGCTTACCCTGAAGATGAAATTGCTCCAAACATGCCTACAGCGGAGGGACGAAGAGGAGACATTGAAAGGAGCGGGTAGGAATGGACTGGTATCCAAATCACATCCGTGATTCTTTGCGTCGGCCGAGAAAAGCAGGAAGAAGAGGAGGACAATAAGAGCAACGGAAGCACAGCTTCGGGTATATGCCATGTGACGCAGACGAAGACGAAGACGAAGACGAAGACGAAGACGAAGACGAAGACGAAGACGGTGGTGGGTATTTTGGGAAGAAAGGGGCCATTCTTCCCGCCAAATCCATACATGCCCGTCGCTCCTCGCCGGAACATTCTCTGTACGGGCGTGTTATTTGGCACTCGGGCAGACCGTGCGCGACCCTGCTCTGGGTAATTAATCGGCCGCTATAGCCCAATCAACTCAAGCACATTCACTTCTGTCACGAGCATCTCCATCTTTTCCATTTTAATTTTTTTTAAAATCTAAAACGTTTTTCATATTTATAAAATACACTTTTATTTATAATTCTTAAAAAACTCGTGTAAAAATTAAGTATCTTGTATATTAGCATTTTTAAAAATTAATTATTATATATTCACTCTCCAAATATCTAAATTTTTATAACATATAAGTCTGCAGTAAAAGTGATTCTTGATAATAAACACAACAAATAATTGATTTTTTTATTTTCCAGCAAAGCAGCATGCCAATGGAATGAAATTTATGAGAAATGAACGGAAACAAAGATATTTTTGAAAAAAATAGCAATGAAAATAAAAACAAAAAATTAATTTGGGAAGAAAAATGGGAGCTTCAATTTTAAATGAGGAATTTTCCATGCATTCTAATGCTTTGAATATCAGCACATCATGGTGCAAGATTTGTCTTTTAAAAATCTTTTTATAAAATTATTAATTTTTGTGTATTTAACTTATGTAAAAATTAAAAATATATATCTCCAAAAATGATCATACTTAATTTATAGAATAAATATGTCTAGATTGACAATTTTATCAACAAATTTTTCAAAAAAATTTACAAAATGAGTTTTACATGTTGAAATTTCAGTGCGTCAGCATTCACTTTTAAAATTGATTTTTTATGTATAATGAGGTATCAGGATAATTCATTAACAATGATTTTCACATTAAAATTTCTTTATCAAAAAATTAACAAGTATTCATGAATGAAATTTAAAAAGTTAAATCTATATTAACTGTTTTTATAATATTTATTTTTAAATAAATTCGTGCATTAAGTTGAGCATAATAAAATATACTTATAAAAATTTAGAATAATACAATATTTATGGAATTAATATCACTTCAAAATAAATATTTTAATGAATTTAATTATTCAATACCCACATAAATAATCAATTTTATATAATGGCATTAAATTTTCACTAGTATGTAAGTATGACTTATATATTAAAAACAAATTATATAAGAGTCCAAATCTGGTGCGTCAAATCAATGCAGTTTTTTACGTTTTAAAATCTCTAACTTTGAATATTTACCATGACCTTTATGTATTTGCATTTTAAATTCTAAAATTTTAATTTTGTTGGATTTTTATCCCTCAGCATGGGGACATTGAAAACCAATGGATTGAGCTTGTGCGCATTGTCAATCCGCCGATCTCTGCACCGGTCTGATCTTTGTTTGATCTACATACAGAACCATGTAGCTAGGAAAGTTTTGAGATCAAAATTGAATTACACAGCGGAGGATACCTTCACACGCAACTTGTCATAGTTTGATGGTACGAAAAAAAAGAACTTATATGTTTTTTCAGACGAGGCATGTACATATATTCAATGGATATGAAAATTAGTATACTAATAAGAGAATTAATTCCAAGTATAATTAGTGAATTAGATTCACATTTTATGATCATATAAAGCCTATTTTGAGCTAAATGAACGGCATATTTTCCATATATATAATTCATTCAAGCACAATCTTTGCACAGGGGAGCTCATTTGACCACGAATAAGAAATTTACTTCACAAATCGTATTTAAAATCAATCACTTCATTAACATACTAATTTTCATCTAAATTTAATATGTGTATGTGTCTCCTTTTAAAACGGTATAAAATCAATATAATAATATAATTTAATATAAATATCAGATTTGAAATAACATTTTCAACATCTAAACTAGCTAAAGTATAATTTTTATATGAATAAATGATTGTATAAAGTATTATTGCATTTTAAAATGCGTGAGGCACATTTTGCATCGGAATTTGCTGTAATTACGGTGAGAGAAAAAAAAACTTATCGGGTGCAAAGTTGGCTCAAAATGGTTACCACATCTACTTAAGTGTATTAATACTTTATATATGCTGATGGGAACTATAAGCTGATGGGAACCGGGCTGAAGAGCCGGAGCCTGAGTCGAGCCATTTGTATGGGCTGAGGCCGAGGAGTGGGATTAAACTGAGGCCGAGGAGTGGGATTAAACTAAGGCCGAGGTGGAGTCCAGGAAGGATGGTGAACAGGAAGTAAACTAGAGAAGGCCGATCGTGTATGTGAGGCACGTGCGGTTGTGAGGGATCTGTGATCTCCCGAGTTTAAAATGGAGGGAAGCCAGCTAGGAGGTTATGGGTTGTTTTTCAGTTGTTGCCATTTTCATTCTTTTCCTTTACGCCATTTAGTTGTAAGCTTTTCTTGAGAATTCCATAGCTTATAATAACAATTTTCATAGCAGTAATAAGAAGCAGGATCTGCTTGATAGACAGATCTCATCAAGGGTATCAAAGTGTCGTTCCTAGACAGTACTAGTCATGGGAGGAACCAAAGCGTTAGAGGAACGCACGGGGCACATGGAGCGAGAAAGAGAAGAAAGGGCTTCAGAATTAGAGCAGAGAATAGAGAGCATGGAGATCGTGGTCCGGAACTTAGGGCGTGACCTCCATACGATCAGTGATGAGGTTGGATCTTGGGGGCCCTGGATGGAGGACCTCAAAAGCAGCCTTCAAGCGACAATTACAGAGGCGGTGCAAAGAGTGGCGCAAGGGATTCCTGGATGTAGCCAGCCACCGACGCCTAGATCGTGGAAGTAGATCGGACAATAATTCTGACTGCATCGCCAAGCCAAGAGCCGGTCAGTGGGAATCGCTCATCACTTAGAGTTAGAGAGGAGATCCAAGGGCCACAGCCGAGGGGGAGGGCCAAGTGAGTTACAAGGGAAAAGTGCAGATCCATATAGGGGTATAGCACCGATCAAGCAGCTTACTCTGGAACAGATCAAAGACCGGAAGAATAGTGTCCATGCTTCTCGTGTGACGAAAAATTTTCGAGGGGCCACGTCTTCAAAGGCAAACAAATATATATATATATGATAATCCAAGAACCGGTGGGGAACGAAGGGATGGAAGAAGCAAGGTCCGATTCTAATGAGCCATCACTAGAGCAACCCGTTCTTATGGAGATCTCCCTGCAAGCCTTATCTGGCTTGACAACTATGCAAATACTCAAGGTAAAAGGGAGGATCAAAGGAAGGGAGGTGATAGTTATGATTGACTGCGGGAGCACCAACAGCTTTATTAATCAAGATACAGTCAAACAATGCAACTTACTGGTGCAACCAATTAAAGTATTTGCGGTGTGGGTGGCAAACCAAGCACAAATGCCTTGCATCGGAATCTGTCAGGAAGTCAATCTCCAAATGCATGACTATTCAGTGGTGTTAGACTTATTTCCATTGGCATTGGGGAGCATTGACGTAGTGCTTGGAGTAGCGTGGCTCAAACAACTAGGAGATATACTTTCCAATTGGAATTCCTTATGGCTTAGTTTTAAGAGGGCCAACCCGTGGGAAGCTGCATCTTTACCATTAATTTTGAATGGACGGCTAGGATGAGATGAGGTATTTTAGGAAACTCAAAAAATCCGAAAGGGAGGCACGGCGTTGTTGGATCTCACTCTCACCTCCCCTCCCCTCCCCTCCCATTCCGTCTGCCTCCCTCCCTCTCAAGCAAAAGATCATTACTAGTATGGGAAAAATTGCGGTAAAAATCGGGGAAAAACTAGTGGGTTCCATGGCAGCGTCACGGAGGAATCTATGGTCGGCAGTGGGTGTTGGGCGAGAAGAATGCAAAAGTGAGGGAGATCGGGCAGATTCTTTAATTGGTTCTCATGCCCAAAAATTCCTTGATGATGAAGCGAACGAGTTGCTGAATTTCAGTCGAATGCAAGATGGTGCTGAGTGAATTTTTTGTTGAGGCAGATTCATTGCTTGGGATAGAAATTTTTTTTGAGGTATCTAGCTGCTGTAATTTGATGAGTTTTTAATGGTAGCTCCACTTAACAATCCATGCAAATAGCAGAGGACGTGTAGCCACTGGTATCAGGAACACCAAATTTGGTGGGTTTCATGCCAGCATCACCAACCTACCATCATCGGTTCCCAATTTTGGGAACATAAAATTTGGGGCTTCGCAATGGAGGCGATGAAGTGGTTGCTCGATTTGGGGAAAAGGATAATTGTTCTAGTTGTTGCGGTCGTTAATAGAGCTTTATTGAAGGTGGCAGCCATGACAAGACGAAGGAGAGGCTGGAGAAGATGGTGGAGTACTAAGACTCTATGCTCTGGCGGTATACAGAATTTGGTGTTCATGCGATGTGTGTTGGAACGTTCCTAGCCATGCTCTCATCCCGAATAAATTATTTTTTTTTGATGAAATCCCGAATAAATTATTTATTTTCATGGGATGATGTAAAAAAAATTGTATGATGGTTTCTTGTTTTAACAAAAAGGGTGAGAAACCTATATGCATTACAGTTTCACCGTATATTGACAATATACTGTAAAAATAATGGTATATATAACTATATTGTGATAAAAAAATATAAAAATTCTATTTAATACAAATATTTATCGATAATTTTATATTGATTAATTTAATTTAAATTAATATTTATTTTTATTAATTTTAAATTCAAATGAGCAACTTTTTTTTGATGAAAAAATGAGCAATTTGAGAAATGAGTAAACAATGAGAGTTTTTGAAACATTAACCCATTATATTTGCAAAATAGCTAAACATAATAAATTGATCATATGTATAATTAACCGATATGATATTTAGTTTAATTTAATTTAATACTTATTTTACATTGAGATGACCGATGGAAGACAAATGAATCATATAAGTTACTGCAGATTTAAGCAACTATGTTCAGAAAATAACTTAATATAATAAATTGAGCGTGTCTATGTATATATATGTTTTTAAATTTTTTTATTATTTTTGTAGGCGTAATTTGGAAGACATTTTTAGAGGTATTTTCTTGTATAGAAATGTATTTTCAAAGGCACAATATTAATATTTTTAAATA
>JAXCLR010000001.1:93033652-93051065 GCA_035584095.1 Annona squamosa | reverse complement strand
ATTACATTAACTTTAAATAATATAAAATAACTTCTAATAAAATTTATATTTTCTAACTTTACCAATTATAATGAAATTTTTTTAAAAAATAATTTTTTGTACAAAAAAATTTTTAGAAATTTTCAAATGATGAGAAATTATGTCCACATACATTTTAATATTTCATCTAGCAAATGAATGGAATATATTGAGATTTTGTATATACATAATACAAATTTTATCAAAAAACCAAACATACTCACGTTTTTAAGTTATTATACTCTCGCTGTAAATTTAACAAAATGCCAAGCTTCTTTTTTTTCTTTAAGGGGAAATACTTCCTATGGGTTGGGACTCAAATTGCTAGGACTTAAGAAGGATGTTGTCGTCCCCATTGGCCAGGACAGGCCGCGTAAGGAGATTGGCGAGGAGCACAAGCCCTCTTACTAAAAGGCACTTCTAACAAGCTGCAACTAAACCGAACAAGGTCAGCTCCGAATGCATGGCAGGAGCAACTGGCGTCCTGGCTGAAGAGGTTTCTCAGTTTTTTTGGAAGGCCTTCTTCCAAATGCATAACACTGGCTTACATTTCAACACAACCTACTAACCCCAAGAGGACAGCCAAACCGAAGTGCTTGACCAAACGTGGGCGACGAACATGCGAAAGTGTGTTAATTTGGATACTGTTGCTTCAGAGCTTCCGGCCTTCGCCCACCCCTGAGGCCGTGTTGGCCACCCGCACCATTTTGCAAGGGAAAAGGCCATATCAGGAGGTTCTTGTCAAATGGCACGGCCTGCCCGACTCCGACAATTCATGGGAAGCCTTTCACAAGCTTCAGTCTTCGTTTCCCCAATTTGACTTGGAGGTCCAAATTGATTTTCAAGGGGGTGGGAGTGATGGGAACCGGGCTGAAGAGCCAGAGCCTACGTCAAGCCATTCGTATGAGCTGAGGCCGAGGAGTGGGATTAGACCAAGGCCGAGGTGGAGTCCAGAAAGGATGGTGAATAGGAAGTAAACTAGAGAACGCAGAACGTGTATGTAAGGCATGTGCGGTTGTGAAAGGGCGGGATCTGTGATCTGCCTAGTTTCAAATGGAGGGAAGCCAGCTAGGAGGTTCGTGGTTTGTTTTTTAGTTGTTGCCATTTTTATTCTTTTCCTTTACTCCATTTAGTTGTAAGCTTTTCTTGAGAATTCCATAGCTTGTAATAACAATTTTCATAGCAGCAATAAGAAGCAGGATCTACTTGATTGACAGATCTTATATCAGGCATTTATCCATACGTAAATTAAATCAAAAATAGTTTACATATTGAAAAAATAACCGTAGAAGTGTTATTTATATCAAACTATTTTATTTCGTTGAATTTGTGTCATTTTTAGATGGGTCCATACACATATTCAGTTTAGATGAATTTGTAAGCTAATAAAATAAACAATTTTAAATACAATATGTAGAATAAATTATAATTTTATTATCATATAGAGCCAACTATATCGTATCTCATGGTGCAATTAACTGCACTCGGATATTTTTCATATATATATATATATATATATATATGTTGTTTGAGGATAAAACTTTTGATAAAAGTTTTTGAGATAGAAGTTGTTAAATTGATAGAAAATGATGTGATAAAATAGGGGTAATGATGAAGAATAAAGAGAATAAATTTAAAATAGATAGGTTAGTTGTATAGGTAGTTGTGTAGAAATGATTAAAAATTATGGTAATTTGTATAGAAAAATATGAAAAAATAATTAAAAAATAGAATAGTTAAGGAGAATGAAAGGTTTTGAATTAAAAAGTTTGGATTGTTATTTTTTACTCAAAACAAACACACCCATAATATGTCAACCTTAACTTCCAGTGCATTTACAGTTTATATGTATAATGCATTTACACACACAAAAGAAGAAGAGTCGCACGCCAGATTTATGGTGTCTAATGCGTGGCCTTCTCTCAATGGTACATGCGCATAAGTGTGCGTGGTTTGTTATTTAATTGTATGTCTAGATTTGATGATTTCAACGAGTATATGCATAGATTGACACAGACGGTCGTCTGATGCATTGGATTGGAGAAATCCTCTGAGGACAGGAGAAAAATATAATCTCGCCAGAAATATTATTCGATGAGGATAATACAGGATTTGATATGCAGACCAGTCAAATTACGCATAGATTTAATTATAGGACAGGCTGTAGAAGGGTTAGATTTGAGAGCTATTTTGCTCTGAAAATTTCAACCCAAAACACAAGAATTCGTTGTTAAATATTTTTAGATCAGGCTTGTTGTTGTCATCTAAATAAGCGTAGAATTTTAAATATTAAAAATTTCACTGATTTTTTAAAAATCCGAAAAAATATAAATCTCCAAAATTGGTAAAAAAAAAAAATGATATACTTGATTAATGAAAAATTGTTGACATTTTTTTACCGATAAGAAAGTCATGCATTAATTAAATTTTGACTGAGAATGTGGGCACTATAAGGGCCAAAGGATGCTCATTAAATGGTTTAACCATAAATTAAGTCGTGAAATGCCTCATCCAAACATTCATTCTCTTGGCTGTATCTAGCATTTTTTGAATTCTATCGACGGCTGCGCAGAAGCCGCTTGTTTGAATGGAGCTTACATGCTTGAAATAACAAGTTTTTCCAAATAGAAATTTCATTTAAAAAGTTTTACAAAAAGATTTGAGTTTCATTCGTTACCAAACAGCCCCAAAAAACACTTACTTTAAAATTTTCAGAAAAAAAAAAATTTTAACAAGTAAAATACACACGAACGCATTAAGCCTCAACGCACCTAAGTACGGTAACTCGCAAGGGGGCAAGGACGATCACGGTGAAAGAAGATGGGTTTGGGGGACTTTTGCTGAAAACCTCCCGGCCAGAATGAACCCTAGGTCCGTCCAGTAGAGGTGCCCATTTTCTGGTTCATCTGTCAAGTCTACCATCATATTGATTAGAAATTTATTTTTTTATAGTCATCAATAAATAAATAGTATTTAATTTGATATTATATGATAAAAATTTGTGGGGGAATGGTCAGAGACAGACATTTGTATATTTGAGTGGTTATTTTTTAAAATTTTTGCACCTAAACTATATAAAATATATATTTATAAGTATTTCTCCTCATTTGAGGGTGAGAGCAAGTATGACAGTTAGAAATTGAATATAAATATATTTTACGTTGGAAATTCAAAATATTTAATTTTTTGCATCATAAGTAATCATATATAGATTAATATAGTAAATAGATTAGAAATTAAAAATCTTTTGGAATAATGAAAATATAAACCATTTTTACAAACCCTCAACTTCATACACATTTATTTTTAGTCCTTCTCCGAAGTTATGAGGTCATAAAAAGAAATTATTTCCAAGAGTAACTTATGATTTACTACAGATCAGAAAAACGACTACATGGAATAATTCTTCAACTTATTTAGTTAAAAAACTGAATAATTTAAATGGAATTTCAAGCATGCTGTAATCTCTAAAAGAAGATATCATGGGAAAGAAAGGTAGCAAATAAACTATCATCACTGAAAGAAGTTCACACCCCCGTCGTTTCAAACCCAATTGCCCTGTATCCGCCACTGCCTCATGGATTGATGTCCAGTTTGAAGAAAATTCACAGGTCAATACAACGATTATGTAGAATACATTTTAACTGACATAACAGAATTCACCGTCTGTGTAACGCCAGACCCAGAAAAACAATCCACGGGTTATGAGTCCAATAGTCTAACATGTCAATCATGTCATCTCAACAAAAATCAACTATCCTGGCTAGAGAATTTTTTTAAAAAAGATAATTATTAGAGTAAGCAGTGGAAGCATCATATTTATTCTCTTAAGTCCTGTAAATTTTTAAGACAATTTTTCTAAGAAGGATAATTATTAGAATAACCCAGACCGGAAAATGTTGACCAATAACTTCGCAATGTGAATAGTTGATTTTTGATGAGATGGTACGTTTAACATTTTAACTATTAGATCCATAACTCACGAGCCTAGAATGATTTTCCTAGGTCTAACGTCACAATTTGGATAAATAACAGAAATTTTCCTACGTTTTAACATTTAGGCTTTTCATCGATTAAAATTTTAACTATTAGTATTTGTAGCCAAATTTTAATAGTTATATTAAACATTACTTTTGACCTTATTTGATATTCAAAAAAAAATTACATTTAACCAAATATCACCACTCAAAAGCAACCAAATATTTGTAGCTAAATAATCATTTGTAGCCAAAATACATCTGATGAAGCCAAATATATAACACGCAACTAAAAATTAATTACATAGAACGAAATTTGCTATGGTGTTAGGTGGTTCTTTTTCTACCTCTCTCCAACTTTTACTTATAGGTCAAGTAGTTTACGCAAGTGTGCATGTGGGTTAGTGGGTGTGTATCACAGATCACTGCCTTGCTTTGAATTCAGCAGCATCTTTGATGATCTTAAGACAATCGGCCGCATCATCAAGCAACTGATGAGGATCTGGAATTGCATTTTCATCTGCTGCAACTACCATCGTCATCTTGTTCATGTAACTCTGGAAATGGATTGTAAGGGCCTGCAGATTGTACACGTAACAGACCATTACAAGTTTAATCGATAATAGCAAGGTTTCAAGCAAACCTCCAAGTGCACCACACAAACAATTCAGAAATGCTTAGGGGATTGACATCCAATCATGGAAGAAAATTGTCATGTTTCATGTCATCCCTGCATGTAAAGGTGCAACTTAAGTAGGGTATCTGTAAGTACTTGTCAAACCAATCCATTTCTGGATAGAATAGGTCAAAAAAATTACCCATAAGAGATAGGATATAAAAGATTACTCATGTCTCCAACTAGGGTAAGATAAGTTCTATATAATGAATACCGGAAAACGATTCAAAAAGAGTACACTTTGTCGTATGAATACATCATACGAGTATACATGTTTTTTTCCTCCTCCTCAAAGAAAATTTTCTTTTCCCTAATCAATTCTCTTCCCCAGCCTTTAATATTTTATTTTATATTGAAAAACTATTTGATTACTTCAAAGTTAAATGTTTTGTATTGGACAAAGTAATTTGAAATCGAAACTGATCAACTTAACTTTCATATGAGTAAGGTAAGGTCAACTAGAAGTGAAACTTGAACCAACTTGTGAATAGAATATAATAAAATTTTTACAAATATGGGGTGTGTTTGGATAAACGTAAAACCTTTCACTCTTTATAACTACCATATTTTTTTAATTATTTCTTAACATCTTCCTATACAACTATTTTACTTTTCAATCATTACTATATAATTATCCATATAACTAAACTATCCATTTTACTTTTATTTTCTTTACTCCTCATCATTACCCCATTCAAATCACACTATTTTATACCATTTCAAAAACTTTTCATCAAAAATTTTTGTTACTTCCTAAACACACCCATGGTATTGATAGGCAGTCCAAGAGTTGAATAGAATCAATCTAAGTTATACCAAGCCACCAACCCCGCCTACATGTAAGCCAAGAGCTGAAAATCATTGTTGTTAGAGTTCCATGAGTTCAGTATGCAATGCTCAATGAACCAGCGTAAGGACTCCATCAGCTCCAGTTATCCAACAGTCAAATACAAGCAGCAGTTGATGTGGGAATGCACTTCCTATTAAGACCTTAAAGATTGAGCTCTAGCGATTAGTTGCTCATTTCTTGCAGAAGCCGCAAGACTAATCAGACTAGACGGCCTATCTACATGAAAATAATAGCATTTTAAATTTCCCTTGGACCATGCCTCCTGAGTTTAGCTGCACCATTTGAAAGGGCCTGATAGAAGAATCTGCTGGATACAGTTGGAACGCAACATTTTCTTTTTCTTTTTCTTTTTCTTTTTTTTTTTCTTTTTTCTTTTTGCTTTTCCTCCACTTGTCTGTACATTAATCCAAATGGCCTGAAGTGCAGGGAATTGTGTTGCAAAAGAGGCACTCACATGTGGATGACCACAAACTGTGGGAGCAAGGTACACCAACGGATGTCCATAGAAACTGATCTCTTCTTTAGGCCCAACGACGTTGGAGAAGGACAGAGTTGTGTTTTTCAACATTCTTTGACATAAAGCAGCCCCTGCCTGTCATGCTCAACGCAATAAAACAAAAAACATGTTAGTGACATTCCACGAATACAATTATTTTCGGATAAAGGAGAAAAGCCATCAACCACACCTTAATGCCAAAGCATTTGACAATCAAACAACCACTCCAGTATGTGAACGCCGCTTCCAATGAATGCTTCTTCTTATCCGCAATTTCTTTTGCCCATCGAATGTGATCCAAAGGATCCTCTGGCCAATTGATAATAAATGGGACAATAACATAGCCGAGTTTGTTGCCCCACTCAATATCGGTTTTCGCACCCTCCATCAGGTCTGACAAAGCCTGTAGCCCACACATCAAGCAGATAAACTTTATGCCCATTTCAGATAATGACCGTGTGTAGCAAACAATGTGATGAACTCCATGAATTGCGTATAACAATGCTGATTCCGGCTTTCAACCAAATCAATTGCAGGCAATCTAAGTTTCATGCGGAATGGCATTGATGAATTGTGGAATGAACAACATTCACTTGGAAAGACCTAAGTGCTTTAGACAGACTGATTATGCTGCATGTAGTTTAGTAGGTATGAGTAGATCTGACCAATGCCAAGAATGTTTTTACTGAATTAACTTAATGTAACCTCTAAAAGTTTTACATGATTTTGATTTTTTCTATGTCAATTTCCTCAAACCGGAACAGCAAGACGGGTGTTCAGCCCATCTGTCAGTAAATGATATAGTACAAATGCTGCAAAAAATCAGCCATCAATGCATCCACAGAAAGAAACAACTCACGGACACAAAACTGCAGAGAATAAAGCTCCCACCTCAATCTTGGCCGTCGACCTGATGTTCACAAGAACAGCCGCTCTGAGGCGAATATCAGCAGGAAGGCTATGTTGCCCATCAGTAGTAGCCTCATCCATGCCTGAAAAACAATGGAAAAAATGGAAGCAGTAATTTCAGCACCGACCAAGTTGTAGTAAAATTTCCCTTCAGTTGCTTCACAATGCAATTCACAGCCTCGAATACATAGGTTTTCAGCACAGCATAATAAATGTATCTAATGCATCATTTTCCTAATGAACTGTAGAAGGTAGCATGGAAGCATGCAATTAGGAATTAGCAGAACTGTCTCCAGGCTAATTACTGATCGCGAATGATGCACTAATCGATACATTCCACCAAGTAATCAAAGTAACTCACCATATTGTCTGCGGAGATAGCGAGAAAGACCAGCTGCTGCAATCCCCAGCAAAACATCGTTTATGGTCTACAGAGCACGAAATCAACCACGTTTTGTATTCAGAGAGCATTTATGCGAGATTATTTGCACTCTACTTGCCTGAAACGGAGCTACTTATGGAGCATTGATGCGTCGAGAGTACTAACCGTATTCGTGGCATTTTTAATTGCCTTCATGTCATCCAGGCTCAATGTCCGGTGCACGACACGCTTGGGTCGGTGCTCGACACCCTCGCTGCCCATTAACGGCGTCCTCGTGTCCTTCAAGAAAGTTGCTGTTAACATAAAGACCACAACATTAAGAAAGGTATGCCAGAGCAGTCGCATGACCGCCCACAAGATTCCTAGCACCGGCACCGGAACGCTTCTTTTCCAAGCTGCCGGCCTCCTCTCCGGCACCGTTGGTGGAGAATTAGGATCCGATGTTTTCCTTGTGCAGGCCAAGATCAACGACATGAGGGATGCGCCATCGCCGAGGGAGTGGTGGATCCGCAGCACTGCCGTGGCCGCTGCTTCAGACGACTTGAGATTGAGAATGTGGATCTCCCATAGCGGCTTCGACATATCGAGGGAAGCGTTCGTGAGATTGGAGACATAGTCAACTAAGTACTGGTCTGGGAATTCCATTTTTGGGTCGAGAGCAGGAACGACCACATGCGCATCCACAAGAACCTTTGTTCGAACCCATTTCTCGGCGCCAGTCTTTTCATCAAGCACCTGTCGCAAGATGTATTTTGTCAGATGGACGAAACTGCTGGCGGCAAACAGTAGATACTTTCCAACCAGTCACGCGAAAAAAAAAGGCCCAGCGCTCAAGCCTCAGCCAGATCATTGGTGAAACCCTGTTGCCAACTTGGATAAGACGTGGACAGAATATAGTTTTCAATTTTTTAAAAAATATTTTTTCCATTCAAAAAATTTTTTTTATCATTACCATAAATTAATAACCTACTTCTCCTATTTCATATAACTTTTTCTAATTCTTATACATTTTTTCTCGTTCACCATATAAAAAACTATTTTAATCGATATGAGTTGCTTCATCTAATTTTTTTTAATCATGTGAAGTATAAAGCATTTTACACACCTTCATTCAAACAAAAAAAGCATACTGCATGCATTCACTCAGCCATTACAACACGTAGAATAGAAGCGTGTTTGTTAACTCTTACAAATTTTTTGGCTAATTTGCAAATATATTTACTTAATTTGAAAATAATTGTAAATATACTTACATAGTTTCAAAAATTATAAATTACTATAACATAATTTGACCACAATTGCAAATATATTGACGTTGTTGCAATATCATTACTCTACGGTCACGAGGTGCAAATATACTCACGTCGTGATAGTGTACTGATAGCATCATGATGACGTGAGTATATTTACAATTATGATCAAATTTTTCTGAAGTAATTAACAAATTTTAAAATTATATGGATATATTTGTAATTGTAGTTAAACTATGTTCGAATAATTTGTAATTTTTAAAATTATATGAGTATATCTGTAATTATGATTAAACTATGTGAATATTTGCAAATTATTTAAAACGTTTATATTAAATTTTGTCACTCTCTGTAACTACTTTATTTTTTATTAGTTCTTCATTTTTTCCTACACAAATATCTTACTTTTTAATTATTTCTACATAATTATTCATATATCGTAACTATCTATTTTAGTTTTATTATCTTTACTCGTTATTATTATCCCTATTATATCATATTATTTAAGTTTTGACATTCCATTTTTATTGAATATTTACATTGATCTTAACTGATATTATAATCAACATAGAAGACAGCCTTACAACCTTTTTCACATGAAAATATTATACTCTACTTTTTAATTCAGAAGACCCGTAAGCTACCACCTAATAGCCAACCTGACACCATGGTCCAATGATGGCTCCAATACACGACTTGGAGACAGCGCACCACTAGATGTTACCACCGGCGCAAGAGGCTGATGGCAACCGCACGGAAGAAATGCCATGAGCCACGTCTATTGGTAACCTCCGTAAACAAGACGTCAGACGTCTCCATGAGCAGTCTACTTCCTTTCTCATGGATAATGATTCAGTGCACCCAGCGTAACTTCGTGATGAAATACACCTGCATACGCAAAGTCGATGCAGGTATTTTTGTTTTATTTCAAAATCCCACCGTACACGTTATTAAAAATATAATTTAAGCCCTTCGCATTAGAAATCATATAAATCAAATATTAATGTCATCTTAAATAAATGAAGATTAAAAAACATATATATAGCACATAAAAATGATACTTAATACTTTTAGCGATGTGAGAAACCCTTTTTAGGTTCATTTATATAAAATATATACCAATAACGTTTCGTATTAGATAAACTTTACCGTATATATTTTTTCGCAATTTAAAAACAAATATACTATTATTATGCTTCCGTTGTAGATTTTTAATTAACACTAATCATATGCGTGTGGGATTTTTAAAATATAACAAAAATATTCAATTTTTGAATGTTTTGTATTGAGGATTTGAGCTCCGTTCTCCACCACACTTGCTCCAAAAAAATCTGCCTCCTTTGCTTCTCGAGGAGGCTGGTTGCAGGCTTACAGAGGGGATCTCTTAGGGCCGCAGTTTGTAAGATATTGTCTACCCACCAAGACCAATATTCTTCGTCGAGCAATCACGCAAAGGTTGATCAGAACCGTTTATCTTATCCACGCTCTTCACTATAAGTTGCATGTATCTTACAACAGCCACTTTTTCCTCCCTATTTTTACCCCGAGCTTTTGACAGTTATGTTCGTAATCAAACCGTCTGGATTGTCCCGTATCGGTCGGATGCACAGCGATTGCCGTCAACCCGCAAACTACCGTGTGGTCAAACAGCCAAGAATCTAGCAGCGCCACCCGGAGACGAGGGGGACAAAGTCCAGATCAACATCCGGTGAGAATTGCCAAGACGCCTCCTTTCCCGATTACTTACGGCTCCGGGAAAAATCCAGTACATGAAGAGGATCGGGCAGCTAGCAATATGCTGCCACCCACCAATTCTAATGGAGCAGATTTTCAATTGAAGAATAGATGTTCTTCTGCGCGCAGATTGAGATTGGTACTTGGAATTCGTAGAAGATAAAGAATCGGGACACGGCAGTCGCTCAACGCCCACCCACCTGAAAGCTTTTTATTTTATTCCATTTTAAGACTCGCGAGTTTTTTCATCAGAGAAAAAAAAAAAAAGACTCGCGAGTTTCAACGGACGGCCACAGAATTAAAAGAAAAAAAAAAAATGAAGTCGTGGGCAACGTAAGCCTTTGCGTATTTTTTTCACTTTGATGATTCTACGCTAATACAGTCACATGTAACATCTACGCCGTTAAAAATTAGGATGGATGATCGCTTACTAAAAGAACATGAATCAACTATAATCACTTGTCTGCCATGTTTTTGGCCTACTTCGTTGACGGGTCAGATGATCAGAAAAAAGGATGGATAAAAAGCAGTTGTTCAATGAAATGCACCGTACTTACGCGTAAACTGGAGAAGCGGGGATGCCTCAGCAGAGAAGCCTCCAACCCTGTCTTAACGACGTCGACGTCGATCGGCTTGCCGCAGCCTACGATGGCTAGGATTTGGCAGTTGAAGTTGGGATGATGGAACAAACGCGCCGCCGGACTTAACGGTTGGCCCGCCTCCTCCGTTGACTTGACCTCCCTCCCGGGGCTTTTCCCTACTGCCAGCGGGCTGGGGGTCCGTTTTCTGGATCTTATGCCATCGGCTCCGTCCATAGCTGGAGGCGAATGGCGAGGAGGGAAGTGATGGTTGACGTCTTGAAGGGAAATTAAATAAAAAGCGCATCGACACTCGACAGTGTTTTTATTTATTCGACCGGATTACGAAAATGCCCAGGCCTTGTTTTTTTCTGGTATCGGTAACAAGAAGACTAGAGGAGGGAAGGGATGCAGCATGCGACCCGCATCGGGGATTGTCGGCCCGCAAATGCTAGTGACCTTTTTACTCTTTTTCTTTTTCTTTTTTTTTTTCTTTTCTTTTCTTTTCTTTTGGTTTTTTTCAAGCAGACTTCGGAACCATCGGCAGAAGATGGATAATGCGCATAGGCAAGAAAAATTTGCGACGGAGAATCGGAGATGTGCATGAGGGCAATTTGTAATTTTTGAAAGATTGAAGGTTCTGCTAGTCTCATCTGCGTCGAATGAGAAGCGCGAGGCTGCCAACTTCTAAGCCCAGCGCCAGTAAAGATATGGGTCGAAACAGTGAAAAAGGCCCACTTTTTCAAGCCTTTGGTAGGATCCAAACTCGTGCAATTCCGACCCAATTCCTGTATGGATAGATGATTTTATATAATATCGCAATATTTCAATGCATTCTTGTGTGACTCCAATGAAGATAGTTTTTGTAACAACTGTAAAAAATGATGTTGTCATTCGATCGTCAAGATGAGTTACGTTCATCACAATGCAACTTAAACTACCGTGGTTGTAGGCTTATAACGAACGAGAGGTTGTTTCACCAGTCTCACATTCTAGCTTCTGCGTCACTGTCCTAGGGTCAAACTTTGCTTAGAGCATGTCCCTCCTCCCACTTTGTGATCTTTTTAGCCCCCCCAAAAAAAGCACTACCACCATAGTTATATATCATTCCTAGTAGTATTATATATGCATAGTTTCGCTCACTTTAAAATTTTAATTTATAATTTTTTATATTTTTTGTCGTATACTTGTTTATTTAAATAAATTTAACATACAAAACAAATTATAATATTTTTGGATACGTGTGTATGATACTTAACCTAAACCAACAAGGTTACTTTTCTGTTAGATAATTGACAACACTTGGGCAGTGTCGTCGTGATGTGGTGGCTTGGAGAGGTTGCTTGGGTACAGCTTCAATAGTAATTTAATGGTGATAGCTCATAAAAATGCAGACTTTTTCGTTGCGTTTGAAAAATCAAATCACGCATTACAATTAAAATATAATTTTTATATATGTTTTGTATATGGATAATGATCACATGACGCCCGACAAAAAAGGAACTTCTGACTTCTGCTGGCCAGAAAATTCCACTTAAAATATTTAATAAACTAGTTAATTTAGTTGTATAGTACAAGTTTTATTATTTTTAGATATGTATAAATATTTTAAAATTTTAAATATAAGTGCATTGTGATGTTTTCAAAAACGACAACAATATTTACGTGTTTAAAATTTATATAAAAAAAATCTACACGTACGAAAAAAATGGTAAAAGTCTAGATAGAATGCAATTACATTAACAACAATGTTGTATGTTGTATGATAAATATATACACTTTACTTATTCAACATAATTTTTTTTATATCACTTATTTAACATCATTTGAGTTTATTGTTTGTATAATTTCCACCGTTAACGGTTAAAATACTAATTTAAATCTAAAGTACGATTTATTTTTAAAAGTCAATTAAAAATGTAATTTTTGGACGAGACACCACGAGGCTCGAGTAGAGATTTAAGCCTCTTCCGGGCCGCTCTTGATCATGGCGCGGTGCACGTGGGCATGTGTTGACTGTTGACTGTTGACCGTCTCCTCCCCTCTTCCGTATTTAGCGGCTTTAAAGGATGCAATCAGGCAATTATCGGCGTAAAAACGGAACGTACGTGGGCGAGCGATTGACCTACCTCCTCGACTAAAATAACGACTGAATACGTGCGTGTGTATACGTATAGAAAATTATCAAGTGCAGACGATTCTGCAAATGGGTCACACATGATCGTTAATTTAACATCACTCCACTTATTATATTGGAAATTATTTACCTTAATATAATGTCAATTTTCATCTGAATCAAATATGTATATAAGTTCTATTTTAAAATACTTCAAAATCAATGTAATGAAATAGTTTAACATAAATATCAATTTTAATATTGTAATTTCAACATCTAAAATATCAAAAATGTATTTTTACACAAATAAATAATTATATAAATTATTCTTATATTTTAACACATATGGGACCCATTTTGCTGCTGGCTACATCGTAATTATGGCGTGATCTGTCTATATAGAATAGGTTATATATGTATATAATATGGTTGTGTTTCTGTAAAATTTTATTTATATGTAATATCTTTTATCGTTAATATCATTATAGTTGATGAAAAATTCACTTCGTCTATTATGTTTAACTTCATTTATAGTATTCTGAAAATTATTTTATTTGTCTAATGTCGCTATGAAGGGCTCCACTAAAAACTAACATAATAAAATGGTTTGATATTAAATATTAATTTTAAAGTTGTATTTTCAATAGCTAAACTGTCTAAAATATCATTTCTACCCGGGATAAATGATTTTATGAAGTATTAATATATTCTAATACACGTGTAAATGGGTATAAGCATTTTTTATACTTTACATATGAATATATATTTTTCAACAAATATGACTCATAGACATACTTGATCTGGATGAAACTTAGTTTCCTAAATAAATAAGTGATGATAAATACGATGAATTGATTTAATTTTCCATCGATGATTAAAATCTTAAAAATCGAGAGGGCTACATAGCCGCTTCTGGTTATATAGAAGTGAAGTTCATATATGTATAATCATTTATATGCAAACGGGCTGCACCGTAATTATGGTATAATTAGATGCAAATAAACTTCATACATACTATAATGTTATGATATTTTATATAATTATTTATCCGTATAAAAAATATACATTAGATGGTCTAGATATTGAAAAAATAACTTTAAATTATTATTTACATCAAACTATTTATTATATTAATTTTTTTATCATTTCAAATGGGGTTCATGCACATATTGATATGCTAGTAAAGTGGATAATTTTAAATACAATCAGTGAAATAGAATTTATATTCATTATTAAGTATGTCCCATGGTGCATGGATTCTATGGTGCAATCACATGCAATATATTATTTTTCACATATATATGTGTATATATGTGTGTGTGAGGACCTATATAGTGTAGTTGGACCACATCATAAGTCCGCCAACAAATGGGTTTACGTATATTAGAACAATAAAATACTTCATACAATTATTTATTTACATAAACAACATACTTAGGACGTTTTAGATATTGAAAAAATTGCTTTAAAAATGATTTTTTTTGTTAAAATATTTTATTATGTTAATTTTGTATCATTTTAAGACGGAACATATATCCATGTTGAATCTGGATGAAAATTAGTATGCTATCAAAATAAATAATTTCAAATATAATATTTAGGGTATGTTGGTTCTAATACGTGTCAGATGCATTTTTGTGTTAATTGTACCATAATCATGGTGTAGTTCATATATGCATATAATATACTGGCTCATTTTGACGTAACTAGGTTGCATAGAAGCGGTTTTATATAACCCATTCATTTTTTAGATTTTGATATTTGATGAAAGATTTAATTAATTTATTATATTTAACATCATTTGTTTATGTACGAGACTATGTTTTATCCAGATTGGATGTGTGCATAGGCTGCATTTACTCAAAAATAAACACATTCATGTCTAAACTAGAAAAAATACTTAAATATATTTACACACACATTAGAATACAATAATATTTTATATGATCATTTATCTATGTACTTGTAGTATTTAGATGGTTTAGATGTTGAAATTACCACTTAAATTTGATATTTGGTATTAGGTTCATTTTATTACATTGATTTTATACATTTGTGAATGAAGCATATATAAAACGATACTAGACATATGAATGGATTTTCCGTGATAATATAAATGATGTTAAACATAATGGATTTAAATGAAATTTTTATTAATTATCTAAATATTAAAAATGGAAAAAGTTATGCATGGGTTTCCTAAAAGAACTCCTAATATATAGGAAAATATTATAGTGCATTTGAATTGCACCGTGAAGTCCATGACTGCGGGACCCACTTGATTATGAATTGCAAATCTATCTCACCCATTATATTCAAAATTATTTACTTTTTTAGCATATTAATTTTCATCCAAATTGGATATGTGCACGAGTCTCATATGAAAATGGTACAGAACTAATATAATAAAATAGTTTGATGCAAATAACAATTTTAATTTTTTCAACATCTAAACTGTCTAATATATATTTTTTATATGGATAAATGATTGTATAAAATATCATAATATTTTAATATGTGTGAGACCCAGTTGCACCTGAATGACTCTTACATATACAGGAGTATGACTAAATATACTTAGCCTCAGTACACCTTCGTGTATTTAATATATATTTTTTAAAAAAATTCATGAAAATATTGATCTAAGTATATTTACATATATCAATTGTTATCATTTTTAGAGATTTATAAATATTTTTAGATTTTTTAAAAAATCAATGGCATTTTTGTAATACGTAATAGCCGTGGTAAAATTAATTAATAATAGAATATGTTATCACATGCCTGTTCGTTAGTTGGGAGGAGTTCTTTAGTTGGGAGGAGATAAAGAAAAATAAAATAACAGAAATAATAAATGTGAGGAAGGACATGGCGGGATACCATGTAATGCACCCGGGTGCACTTACCCCATTTTAACCTATTTTTTAAAATTTTGTTTGAAACTTTTTTTTATACTAATATTAATTTAAGTGTATTTAACATGTGTATCAATTTTTACCATTTTTCGAGTATTTTAGATATTTGTTTTTTATTTTTAAAAATAAGTGGCATTTTAGGTAATTTTTTAAAATTACTAAAATGTCACTGATTTTCAAAAATAAAAAATAAATATATAAAATACTCAAAAAATAGTAAAAATTGATACACATATGAATTATATAAATTAACGCTTGTATAAAAAAAAAATTTCAAAAAGATGGATCAATGCACCCGGGGTGCACGCAGGGTGCATTAAATCGCATCCCGAACATGGCAGCGCGAGGATAATTGAAATACGGGGTTGCATCGAGAGAAGGAGTGCGGACGATGATAGTGCAGCTCGGTTTCGAGGTGAAGAAAAAACTTGTCATTCTCGAAATTTTTTCAGAAAATCCCTCCTCGGTTGGTACGCCAGTTAGTAAGTGGAAAATTCCTATGCATTATCGTCGAAGAATAAGTGAGAATTTCAGATTTTATTAAATCCATCCACTTGTCCCAAACTCTCAGATTTAATAACATGCGTAAGTTATTATTTTTGCAAATAATTTTATGCTTTCTAATTAAGACATCATACTGCTAATGATCATCAAATTCAACCAAACGAACTTTGACGCGTATTGTTTTTAAAAGATCTTGTCTTATAAAAGTCATCCAAAGTACATATTTTTGTAATTATTGTTCAATGGACGTAAATTTAATAATACAATGAACAATTATTGTTTACATAATTAGAGCAATGCAATAATGCAATAATGCAATGAAACCATTAAATCATGGTCTGTATCATCTCAACGGGCATACATCGGAATAAAGCCGCAAATTTTAGGTTTCGTTAAATGGCTAAAAAAAAATTGTTATACTAACTGTATATTTTTTTTCATAGAAAGTTGGCATTTGACACGTGTACTATAAAAATAAATTTAATTAATTGCATGCGAGCTAAAACATTCCATGACTGTGGTTGTGGTAGTGCATTTCAATTTTGGAAGCGAGGAGATAACAGAATGGGTTGGATTTTTGATGGTCGTGTGTGATGTTTGGTAATTTGTAAGTTGAGTAAATTGTGGAATGGAGTAGAAAATGGAAAATAAAATATTTGAGAATTGCGTAATTGATATAAAATTATATAGATAAAAATGAAATAAATAGTGTAGCTAAAATGTAATAAAAAATAATAAAAAACGATTGAAATGTAAGGATAAAAGAGTAAAAGTATAGTTATTAATTAAGTTTGGGAATTCCTATTCTTATGAATTTTCATCACATATTTCTCACATAGATTAACAAACATGCTATAAATGTGATTGAAACTTGAGGGCCGATCTTTTCCGGTCCAAAAACATTTTTTTTTTATTTTTTTTTGAAAAATATTTTTATAAACTTGTTAATCTAGTTATATTTAATTTATAAACCAAATTTTATCATTTTTAGATATGTATATATATTTA
>JAXCLR010000001.1:92985120-93020510 GCA_035584095.1 Annona squamosa | reverse complement strand
TTCAGGAACACTCACCAGATATAGCTGGTCTCACTGAGACATGGCTCAAGGATGTCTTCCAAATCCCCATCAGCCATTCATTTCCATCTCCTTCTCGTATCGGCATTTTCTCGTATTTTCCCGCGGTATTTCGTATTCTGTCCACCGCGTGCTGACCAGAACCGTTGATTGTACGATCACCGGCTTGATCTTGACGGTGGACGGTTCTGGTTAATCGGAAGTAGATAATGCAGCAACAAACCAAAAGCGGACTCACTCGCCCGCATTTCCTGTAATTTCCACGGACGAATCACGATTTGACAGGCCACCCTTTTTAATATTGTTGCCAGCGTGATTTTCAGACTCTGCTCTATCAATCCCATCAATGACATCTTCGGACCGTCTAAATTCTATTTTGAAAAAAAAATCCAATCATTTGTCCCCATATGAAGGCCAGGTTCTTCATCCACCCACCATTGATTTGTCCTTATTTTTAATCAACGGATAAGAATGGAAAATGAGTAGCTTCCGGAGCCCGCGCGATCAAAGGGAAATTCCAAACGATCAACGGCTTAAAACCCATTATCCAGACCGTTCAGTCGGATATACTTAAATAGTGATGGGAAGGCGATTTATTGTGTCTGAAAACGCAGGCGAGAATCCAGATTCGGTGTACCTACCTAATCTCCTGAGCAGCAAACCATGCATTGAGTTGAGCATTGATGGACGTCCAGAAACCTGCCACGTCTGCCATCTGAGCGCGACCTCCTGGCGCTTGAAAGATGGATGCATAAGCGGTCGGAAAAACGTTCATGTACACCCAATTGCACAGCAGGTATTTGAACAGCCCAGTCCTACCATCCTGAAATTCTCTACATATAGAAAAATCAAAACCGTCCAAACGGCATTCTCAACGATTGAAATTAGTTTACTATGCAAATAAATCGAATCCTATAATAAATTTGCTAGATACGGATTGAAATAATATTTTTAATAGGCATAATAAGCAAATCGTTGAAGTTTTTAAAGGGACGGATTATCCCGAAAAGCGACAAATTTGCAGGAAATAATTGGAGGCCATAGGGGGAACATACGCAGTCGTGCACGCAAGGGAGGGAATTTTGAGCGGCAATTTCCATATCTTCATTTAATTATCGAAAAAAACTCGCGAGAAATTGACGCGGTGGCTTGGATTGCAGTAAAAGGTCCTTCGGTTTCGACGTTGCCTTGGAAGGATCCAAATGCAGAGAGATCTGTGGCATATTAAAATGATTTTTGGGCAATAATCATGTCCCGAAAATATGATTCTTTAATGAGCCATTTAGATGTCTGCTTTAGACGTAACAACCGAACCCTATCTAAAGCGAATTTCTTTAGTCGCGTTTTCTTTTATTTTAATCCCTTGATCGACATAATTAAAGCTGCGTGGCGAGAGGTTAAGTATAATGCAACTCGGAGATGCCCCGGGCCTATAAAATTATTTTTCTCATTTATCTCTTGTTTCGTTGGGCCCACGGCAATGAGGTGCTAGAAGTAATGTTCGTGGACTCGCTCCCGTCCTCCTACAAACAGGTTGGACGGTGGCGCAGTCCGTGAGAAATTGTCAAAGCTTCGGGTGATGTCGTGCAAAAATGGCCCATTTGCGCCATTTTTGTTCATCTTTTTTATCTACTGCCCTTCATTAAAGAATATATTAATTTGATCGAAAAAAATATATATAAGAAGGCCACAAATATTTAATCAAAAAAAAAAAAAAAGAAGGCCACAAATAACAAGTATAGTTGTATACTGTACGTACATTCATTAAAATTTTTATCTTACGTGTGGCCCACATAAACTTTCAATTAAAATATCATTATTATAGTAATAATAATAATAATAATAATAATAATAATAACGGATGGGACGTATCCTCTTAAACACCACCCTCTGGGCAAAAAGTTGGCAACTGATTCCATGCACTCCCCGGCAACATTGATCTTTTAAAATCAATTTATACAATTTTTTTAAAAAATAAATTTGGGCGCATTTGGTAAAAAAAAAAAAAAAAAAAAAAAACTATTTTTTCGACAATTTTTTCACACATTTTTTTATAAACCTGTTTTACTTTCTTTCTAATCATTTTTACACAGTCTTCCCTGCAATTAACCTATATTATTCAATCATTACCCTCATCATATGACGGTGTTCTCTTACATTTTTTGACCTTTTTATTGCAATACTTTTTGACTAAATTGTTTTAATTTTTAATTTTATTATTCTGAATATCTAAACCCTTTAATTATTCATCTTCATAAATACTATTATGATGCAAAATTTTACACATCTTGAAACTTTTCATATATTATATACTTCTTTTCAAAAGTTAAAATTTTTAACTATTTTATATTCACTGTAAAATTATGTTAAATATTTAATAAAAACTGCATTAAACATTTATCAATATAAAATTTTAATCAAAGTGATTTTTTTTTTAATAATTGGATGTATATGGGGTCTGTTTGGACGATGAATCAAAATCCATCTCATTCAATGCACTTAACTAGAAAATCAAGTTTTCATCAAAAAAAAAAAACTAGAAAATCAAGTTTTTTCTAAATAAAAAAATGATTATGGCCTCATTTGAATACGAATAAAATTAATATAATCAATTATTTGATTTATATATGGATTTTAAAGCTATATACTCAACACCTGAAACATCATTCTTATATGGAAATGATTTTATAAATTATTATTACTTGCAAATATACATATAAATGAAATAATTATTTTTCTTAATTTATACATAATTACGAATTTGAAAGCAACTAAGGCCCATCCAAGAATCTAATTGAAATATTTTTTCCACCATGCTAAACCAAGTTACGGTTGGATTTTAAAACATCATTCATGTAGGCTCCGTTTGAACTTTTAAACCAACCGCTCTATAATGTCCCTCACTCATATTATAAATTGTTTAGATTAAAAAGTTTACAAAAAAATTAAGGATAGAAAAGCAATCATTTATGTGAGCATCTACTTCCTTGTGATGGGCACATTCTTGAATAGTTGAATGCATACTATGCATCTGATGAGTATAAAACCATTGCTAGTAAATAGTAATGGCCAGCATGTCTTCTTTCCCAGCCCCTCCGCTGGCTGTGCCGGGAGGTGGCGGCTGTGTTTGGATCACTGTCGTTCTCCAATGATTTTTAAGTGCTAATCAGATAATTAAATAAAAACATAAATTAATCAGCTCAAGCTTAATTTATACATCATACTAAGCGCAAAAATTTTATGCTGTATTTTATCAATTAGGGTTGCGCATATGAATTTTCCACGGCATATTATCCCTCATTGACAAGATCGGAGGGTTACTTTTCATGGTACTAATAACGATTCGTTGTCGATAGAGGATAAAAAAAAACTATCCCACTCATATATATATTGCATAATCTGACATTTTAATTTTCTATTATTATCTATATATTTTAATCAATTTTTATATATTACTAATATTTACCTTTATCACAGGACTGATGTCATATTACTTTCTCATGAAATTTGTGCTTACCGTTTCTAACCCCCATCTCTCTCTCAGATTCTGAACGACTTTTAAGGTCGCACAACACTCTAGCACGTGTGATTCCTTTAAGTTTATTTAGATTAATGGACATTAAAATATAAATCGTTGATTTTAAAAAGTCAACTCGAGATCTTTCACAAGGAAATATTATTGTCTTGGAAGCAAATGGGCTATATATTTCATGAAAAATATGAAGACCGTAAGTGTGTGTCTATATATATATATATATATAATATTTAGTGTGCAGTCGCATGCACTGTGGGCCCTACTTGATCATAAATAGAAAATTCACTCCACTCATTGTATTTAGAATTGTTCACTTTATTAGCATACCACTATATTTATAAATTAGATGACTTCAATTTCTCTTTCACGTTGGTGTGGAGTGCATGAAATGGACGGGCGAACATGCAGAAGTGCATACAAGCCATCTCACTTACGACTCCACATTTGCAAGTAATAATTATAAATAAATATCAAATTGCTATGCAAGAAAATTAAGCAAACCATATATGGCACTACCAATACAAAGACTTTTTAAGTATAAACTTACGCTACGCTTTCCTTGTAAGTATTAGGTTGTGTATGTCATCCAATTCATCTTAAAGTTTTCTTCACTCTCGTCCAAGTTAAACAATAGAAAATTAGGCATATCGGTCAAAAAAAGTGATATCGGGCTGTGTACTTAATGTAATTTCTCAAAATCAATCACACATTTATGACAAATTTAATTATTATATTAATTTCTAAAAAATTCAAAATTTCACTTCCACTAGTCATGTTCCCATTATTACATCTAAAACATAAATAAAAATTACATGTCCATTATTAGCAATACATGTCTTGAAATAAATAATCTTAAAAAATTTTACATAAATAAAAAACGCTAGTGTCTCATTTAATTTGGTATACCTGTAAAAATAATAGGTTAGTCCTAACATGACTAGCAAGTAGAAAATTATTTGAAAATGGATAATGACTTAATTAAAACTTAATCATTTAATTTAATATCTTAAAAATTAGGCTTTAAATGTAAAATTAAACCCTTCTATTGAGTCTAGAAGTATAAAAAATGTAGAAATAAATTATTTAATCATTCAAATCGGAGTTTAAATGAATAAATTACAACAAAATAGAATAAACGACCCACATTAAGCCACATCATCATGCCTTTACTACAGATGGGCCTCACTAGGACCTCTCTTACTTAGCCCTTCTTGTTGCAATGGGCTAAACATCAATTTCTAAAATACCCGCACATCAAAATCATTAAAATTATTAATATATTAAAAATATCAAAAGCAACGAAAAAAATTTTAGTTGCAAGAAGAAATTTCTGTCGGTCCAAAGATCCTCGCTGGATGAAATTTTTTTCTTGTACTAAGTTTCCGGCAAAAATGGAAATTGGAATATATATAATCGGATTTGTGCATATTATATTATCATTATATATACTGCAATTAACCTACGTCATTAATATATAATTCTAACATCCACATATACATATATTATTGCACATTAATTTACATCAATGCATTTACATATAAAAATGCATAATAAAACGTAATAATATAAAATATGTATTTTAGGCATAGTCTAAGATATAATTTGTCTATACAATTTTATGTTCTTGAAAATCTATAAGAATATAAAATTAAATTATACCAAATATATAAAATCTATAGCCTAAAATCAAAATATGTATTATAAATATCATGTACAATTAATTGAAATAATCTAATTAATTGCTCAAAAATAACTACAACATTAATAATTAATTATGGAAACTATTTTACAACTTCAAATAAGATACTACTTGCCTTACT
Source organism: Annona squamosa (assembly GCA_035584095.1). Classification (NCBI taxonomy): domain Eukaryota; kingdom Viridiplantae; phylum Streptophyta; class Magnoliopsida; order Magnoliales; family Annonaceae; genus Annona; species Annona squamosa. The sequence goes on along the minus strand of JAXCLR010000001.1, from coordinate 93,015,137 downwards.
TTTCTACAGATACCTAAATCTATAAACTCCCCTGTCGCCTAGCTTCAAGAGATAGAGAATAAGATAAAATTTGATTAAAATTCTTAATCAATCTTATCTAGGAGAGTTATCATCTCATCATATATTGTCCTGTGGGGCCCGCATGCCTAGGGAGGTAAACATGTAAAAATTAATTATTTTTCTGCAGAACTCCCTACTCGAACCTTAAACCTTTAATACCACTGAACCACCCATATACCAACCAAGCTACATAGATTGCTGAAATAACATTTAAAAAGGAAAATATGAATATAACCCACGAAATCTTTAAATAATAATTGGTCAAGATCCATTATTATTCATTTGGCCTAGTTGGTCAAAAAGTATATCCTTATCACGTAGAATGCTCTACATGTATTTTGATCAATCAACTTAAATTATTATTATTTTTTTCAACATTTTATACACATACATTTACATGTACTGTGCATTTGGTTCAAAATAAGTTCCATATGCAATTAAATATATTAATATTTTATTCAATTATTTATTCATATATAAATTAATTTAAATATTAAAAAACTACTTCACACATGTTATTTATATCAAATTATTTTATTATGTAGACTTTGTATCATTTTTAGATGAAGTCCATACTCATAATTACTTCGGATGAAAATTAGTATATTAATAAAATAAATAATTCTAAATACAATGAATAAAATAGATTATAATTTCAGGATATTAAACGAGACTTATTCTGAACCAAACGTACTGTAAATATGCGGTATATATAAATATATGATCAAAACTCATATATATATGAAACGAGTGCCGGTGTATGGTGTATGAAATGAAAAATTAACAACATTACCACGATTTCCAATACTACGATTTCCCATAAAATTATATTATCGTTGCCGGGCACCACAGTACTAGAAATTATTTTTTAAAAAAAAAAAATCTATTCATGCAAGGATTATAATTTATGGGAAGTCAACATTGCCAACAACTATAATTGTTTCTGTTTTTAATTAGATATTTATTCCATCATGTCCTCTTCTCTTTTCTACACACTGTAATATTTGTGGAAGATTCAAACTAACCAATGGTAGATTTATTTAGAAATTGTTGAAATAACAATCTATGTTGACCTTATTATTTTTTTGATTGAGGTATATTTTTACATTATATTTCAACTGATGTTACAGTTAAAGTTAAAGTCTGAAATAATTCTTATAATTTTATACAAAAAAAACAACAAGTCCTGTCACTTGCGGCTAGTGCAGGTGGCAGTGGTGTTAGGCCCCTTAGCGCAGGTCGTGGGTTTGAATCACACGTTGGGATTTCGGCTCGAAAAAATGGTGTGGGAGCTGTGGTCTCCCTTTAAGGTAGGGTAGGAGCTGTTGTCTCCTTTGGGCTGGATGGAAGTTGTTTTTCCTAATTCTTTAGTAGAGCCATGTCTTCAAATTTCTTTGGAGGAGTTATGTATATCTTGTTTGTAAGAATGTCTTAGAACTACAATGTAATATGTGTTGAGATGTATATAAATATAAACCATAAAAAAAAAAAAAAAACAAGTCCTCGAATACAATAGTGAGAAAAGGCTTCCAAAGTACTAGAACCGTGAATTGAACTTCAGACACCATCTTCCCAGAGACTGAGCTCTGAGGCAAGTGGTTATGTCGACCTTAATATTTAAAAACCCATTTTTCAGAAAATTTGTCAAGTTTTATTATCATCTACCTATGTTACTAAGGTTGTTTTGGGCAGAATGAATGTGTATGAAAATATGGACCTCCGTGTTTACGAAAATTATGAAAATTTCACTGTCTTTAAAAATCCAAAATAAATACTTAAAAAATCCAAAAATGGTAAAACTTGGTTTATAGATTTAATACACCTAGATTTACTTACCCATGAAAAAAATAATAAAAATAGGTTTTCAGGCCTCTATATATATGTATATCAAGAGAACTATTTTTTGCATTATAGCAATCAAGTGTGTCAGACTGGCAATCCCTGGTCCAATCCAGTTTCGAGGCACTGGGAGTAGGAGCTTTTTCAAAACCGTATCTTCTGGATCTAAGAGCTTTAGAAAACTGTATTGCCTTGGAAATAACCATCATGTTTGTTGCATTTATTCCCGACATTCGAAGTGAAAGGAGGCTTTGATTGTCTCTCTAGCTCCTATTTTCATGACACTAAAATGGCTGTGCTAGCAGTTCTAGAGCTTTTTGAAAATTTGACTGTATGATCTTTTGGAAACTAACTGCACTTTCATTACCACAACTAGATGTGAAAGTAGGTCTAGTGTATTTATGCATCAAGCAAATTAAATGCTTGCACTGGGATGAATCTGGTCACTTTTTTTCCATCCCCTGAATCCTTCTCTCGGATAACAAATCTGTAGTGTTATTTCTCAGAAATAGCTAATCAAATGTATCTTTGTCTAAAAGTTATTGAGACTGTCTCTCTCTCTTTGATAACAAATCTGTAGTATGGTATTTATTTTTTTCCTTTCTCAGAAATAGCTAATCACGCATATGTTTATTAATGAACTAAATAGAGATTGCTTTAAAATGTGTAAGCAAATAGACCAGTTATGAATATTGAATAAACATTAAGAAATGACATAATAGATGTGCTCTGATTCTTTTTAAAAATTTTACCCTATTGTGTTTTGTAAGAATTATGCAGTGTGCATTACGAGTCGATGAAGAGTTTGTATACGTAGAATTGATATCTGTTGTTTCCTTCATCTGCTGGCTGTTTGCACTTATACAGTTGTAAACTTGACATTGATCGATCTTCCCGGACTCACGAAGGTGGCTGTAGGTGAGTTATAACCATTGAATTTTGGCACTTGGCTTTCTAGATTCTCTGATAGCTTCATTTGTTTAGGTGTATTGGAAATATTTCCTTTCCTTCTCCTTTTATATTTTCAAAGTAACATTTTCTTACTCTTACCCATTGCACGTCTTGTTTTTCTACACTATCATCCTTTTTTTTTTTTTGGGGGGGGGGGGGGGGGGGCGTTATCGATATTATTATAATATATTCTTGAATCTGTAAATGAGTGCAAAAACTTCCTGACCTTCACTCGTTTTTATTTTGATATAAGTTTTACATGGATGCCCCACAACAACTCCAGTTCTTTTACATCATTGTCTATATTTTCTCCAAAAGAATCTATTTCTTTAAAAGTTATTTTGATGTAACATGTAGGGTCTACTTGGTAATGAGGAAAAAGTTTTTTTAAATAGTGAGAATGTGATGTGATAAAGGTAATTAATAGGAATAAAGAGAATAAATATAAAACAGGTAGAGTATTTATATTGAAAAATGTGAAATAATGATTGAAAATATAGCTAATAATTGAAGAAGTAGATTCGTTGAGTAGTTAAGATGTCACCTTGCATCAAAAGGAGGGAAGAATGAGGTAATTTTTTTCCTTTCCAATGTTACCAAATAGACCCTTAGTTACTTCTAGATACCCAAACCAATGTTTTTCTACATTATCATCTGTGTTTTCTCCAAAAATTATCCATCTCTCTTGTTGACATGATTACATCTATTTTGGGTACTTTTTAACTTTTATAAATTCTACTTGTTTATCTCGTGCCTTTATCGAATTGTAGGCTGCTTATTTTTCCCTTTTCATTTTTCTGAAATTTTTTTATGCTTAATATGCAATATTGACTAACTTGGGCTTTTTAGAGGGTCAACCTGACAGCATTGTGGCAGACATTGAGAACATGGTTCGCTCGTATATTGAGAAGGTGATTTCACATCCCACTTGACTTTAAGTAGAATAATACTAAATTGAGATCTAGATCATTCTGTCAGGGTTGTGCATTCTGAGCATGACTGTTCCCTGTTCAATCACATTATGAGAATTGTACAGTTTTATCATTTATTTTTTCTGATGAGCTTACATACCATGATCAAATGGGGGAACATGTTCGTTTTTAAGGTCAAGTATTATGTGGTAGGTAGGGACCTATCTAATTGGAACAAAGCATATAGCGAGGGATTGCATTAAAAAATGCAATAAAGATCCTAAACAAAGAGTGTAACATTGGAAGTTAATGTTTTTTGGTCCTTACAATCAGGTCAATGAAAGTGCTATAAATTGTTTCATAACATTTCTCTTTGTTCGTACAGCCTAATTGCATTATTCTTGCAATTTCTCCTGCCAATCAAGATCTAGCTACTTCAGACGCAATAAAAATCTCTCGAGAAGTAGACCCTAAGGGTAAGTTATAGTTCTAACAAGCAAATTTTTTCATTCAATGCCATTTTTATGGTTGCCGGCTGGACAGCCTGCTTGTATGTTTTACTTTCTTTAGTAAATAGTAAAGTTCCTGAAAATGTTCTTAGGATCTAGATGTCAAACTAAATGATATTTTGTAATGTGTATAGATCTTTCATGAAATGACAGTTTGCTTTGTGCAGGAAAATTTCATGTGCGGTACACTCTTTAGAAATGGTGAAAAGATTAAAAAAAAAAACACCAATAGAATACGTGGCCCTTTAAGACATAAATTAAGAAAGAAGTTACTGGATTGAGGCTAAGACCCTTCTCATAAATTGGGTTTGGCAACTACAACAATGATGTCCTAGGCTCCTAGCTTTTTAGTTGTGAATATCCTACTAGAGAAACTACCAGCCATCATGCCGATTGGGCTGCAATGGGTTGGCTCAGATTGGGCATCCATGGGTGGGCTCAAATTGCATGTTCTTATCATAGTTGTCTTCCACATATGGGTTATTTGGTCATGTTCTTATAGTTGCCATCCTTCTCCTAATTCTGCTGTTATGATGTGTGATTGTTCTTGTTTTGCCATTCTGTTGGTCATTCTGGGCCATACGAATCTTGCTTTGCAATTGTAGAGTCTGAGAATTTCTATCTTCATGCAATATGGTTGTGTTATTTATGGAGTATTGCAAGTTTTCCACCTGTTTTTACCCTTATTAACACTTCATTTATGACAATCAGGAGAGAGGACATTTGGAGTTTTGACAAAGATTGATCTAATGGATAAGGGTACTGATGCCGTTGATGTAAGTAGGAACTGTTCCGCATGTTTTTGATATAATGGACCCATTTGGGCCATTTCTGATTATTATAAATTGGAATTGTTTCAGTCAAATATATTTGAAGAGCCTCACAAAAAAAATTAAAGAAAACAAAAATTTTTTTGCTGACCATGAGCTGAGCACATGAGATGTAATGAGGCTTTGAAGTTGATCATGATGATTCTGATGAACATCGAGCTGTCTAAGTTTATCTAATACCAGCGGAGAGGAGGATTTCTAAAAACATTGTTTTTTTTATATCATTTATAGTGTTGGGAAATTATTTTCTAGTAAACCTTTTCTCAGGGTCTGACAACTCGGGCTTGCACATTGAGCTGTCATGCTCAACTTTAACTTGCCTTGGGAAAGGTAAAGGAACCATAAAGGGGAGCATAAATAAACCATATGGAAATGGTGAATCGGCTTTTCTCACTTCATTTGACATTTTAATTAATGAAAACAGTCTGGGCTATGTAATTATTCATTATATTCTTTCTGTATTTGGATTCTTGGTTTATAATTATTCGTCACATTCTTTCTGTCTTTTGGATTCTTGGTTTGTAAAATTGTAGCAGTAGCAGCTGCTCATAGTATTGGTTTGTTTTAGATTTTGGAAGGAAAGTCGTATCGGCTACAATATCCATGGATTGGTGTTGTTAATCGCTCTCAAGCCGACATCAACAAGAGTGTCGACATGATTGCTGCACGGCGTAGAGAGCGGGATTATTTTGCCAGTACACCAGAGTACAGGCATCTTGCTCATAGAATGGGTTCTGAATATTTGGGAAAGGTTCTCTCAAAGGTACGGATGTCAAGTAGAGAATAATCTATTTAGTTTATTTAATTGTTTTTTTTTTTACTCTTACGGGCAGATTCATGATTGGTCTGGTGTTTGATTTCTGCAGCATCTGGAATCTGTGATCAAGGCTCGTATCCCAGGCATTCAGTCCCTTATTAATAAAAGCATTGCAGAAATTGAATCCGAATTGAGTCGTCTTGGAAAGCCCGTTGCTGCTGATGCTGGTGTAAGCTATTTATTGATCTCTGTGTTTGTGTGTGTGTGTGTTTTTTTTAAATATTGTATTTATGGCTATAATATTTCAATAAGAATTGGAAAACAAAAAGACGAGCTCCATTTGGTGGAGCTTCTCATGCACTTTTTACAAATGTGACACCAGAAATTGAAATTTTGTTTTGCATAGTTGCCTCCACTTTTTTGCCAACTGGCATTCTTATGGTCAAATTTCACATATAAAAGCACTGAAGAAGGAAGCTTAAAAATTTTGCTTCCATAAAAAGCGCTGATGGATAATTTCGTAAGCAAAAGCAGTGCACGTACATGTGCCTGAATGAGGCTTTATTTTGACTATTTTGGGGGTTCAAAGGCTCTTAATTTTGACAGTTCTTTGTTGTTGCTGGCGGTGGTGCAAGTGATTGTTCTTCATTTTTCATTTCGATTTATCTGCTTGTTATTGGAGAAAATAATTTACAGATGAAAAGAACAAAGAATTTCTGTTCTTTTATGGATGAAACAATACCCCGTGGGATGATCTCCTTAGCAAGCACTTATTTGCATGTTCCTGATGTTCACTGGTCACGATGCACGTTGGATTTTTTTGTTTTGTTTTCTGGACCGACTATTGATACTGTGGTTGTTCTGTACAGGGAAAGTTGTACATGATCATGGAAATTTGTCGTGTTTTTGATCAAATATACAAGGAGCATCTTGACGGCATGTATGAGTTCTTTCCGATAATTTCTTTGACAATTAACTGTGCGTTTTCTTTTACTTCCATTTTGGAGCTGTGAGATGAGCTGAACTGAAGTCGCAGACTACATTCTGGCCTTTCCGAATAAATTAGGTCTTTGAGTTACAATTTCTCTAAAATACTGAAGATTTTTTCGTATTTCATCCTTTCTTTCTTTTTCTTTTCTAATAGTACCCTTTACCTGATATAAATTATGGCTGGAAGACTTTTCTTCTTCTGATGCAACAAGTTTTTGTGGATGATTCTGAATTTAGCCTCGTAGCAAATGCTAGCATCTGAATTTTTGGAACGTTGATTCTTCTTGAAAAATTAATTCTCCATATATAAACTGATAGATGTGTTCCCAGAACATGGCTCCTATGTGTTCTTACTAATATGAGAAACTTTTCTTCTGAGGGTATGAATGAGATGTTATTTTTGTCATTTCCTTTTTCTTTATTAAAAAATTTCAACCTTGATGATCTCTCTCCGTTCCTTCTATCCTCTCATTCTCATATCTAAGCGAGAAAGTTTCTTCCATCATTTTTCGGTGTAATCAACTTTAGATGCAAATAAATTACTTTTTTGAAATCATGCGTTGTATGTACTTTGTGGTGACTGGATATGCTGCTTTGTTAACCCAATTTGATTTGGTGATACATTGGGCTGCCCATGTTTGTGCATGTATTTATTAAATTTTCTTCTCAGTTTGCTTTACCATGAATTTCTTGTTTGGCAATTGATGTCTTCTGTTGATAAAATTGAATGGCAGACCTGATCCTAGTTAATTAGGGACAAGTCTTTGCTCTCACCAGTTGCTCCGTCTTTGATATATGTGCAGTTATGTTATTTATCCATTCATTGTAAAAATCAATATAAATTGTGAATTCTTAGTCATATTGACTAATACAAGGATATTCTCTTATTTTGCTCAGACGGTCTGGTGGTGAGAAGGTTTACAATGTTTTTGATAACCAACTTCCTGCAGCTCTGAAGAGACTGCAATTTGACAAGCAACTGGCCATGGAGAATGTAAGAAAGCTGATCACTGAAGCTGATGGGTACCAGCCTCATCTGATAGCTCCTGAACAAGGGTACCGCCGTCTCATCGAATCATCGTTAGTTACAATAAGAGGCCCTGCTGAGGCAGCAGTTGAGGCGGTATGCTATAATTCACCATCCATTGATTTTTAGCTTTTATTCTAGGATATGGTTGATGTATACATTGAAGTTTCTTATTTATGGGTTGGACTTGTAAGGAAGATCCACGATGACTAGAAAGCAGCAGGAATCTACAGAGTGGGAACTGTGGTGGATCTGATTCACGTGTTTTATTGTGAATGCCATTTATAGAAATCCACTTGGTCTAGACATTCTTGATATGTTCATATTATGCCATACTTGTTAAGCCTTGTTTCTTGTGGTAATTTGGTGTTTAATGTTGTTACACTCTCATTAAGAAATCTAAAAGTACTGGTATTTGCGGTTTGCTCAAGAACTTAATCATGTATGTAGAGTATGGGAGTAAAAATCTAATAATCATTACCACTATTGGAGCCATTATTGAAACAAGTATGGATCTGGTTCATGACGCCTCCTATGTAAATCCACCTTGACCAGGAAGTACTTTCAACTGAAAGCAGCAGGTTCATGATGCCTGCTATGCCATTCCACTTATCAGACAAGGAACACTTTCAACAGAAAATACTATGTCCTTTGCCCCTTCCTGCCAGTATACCTTTGCTATCTTTTCTGTCTCATTGAAGTGCATCAATTTTGCTGCTAGATGTTCTGGTACTTCTCGTAGCAACATGTGTCAGTACAAGGACAAGGTGTCTTAAATCCTGACAAGTTACTATTGTCTTATTTCGGATGAAATGTTTGTCCTCTCTTCCTCTGGTCCTACCCCACCACCCCACCCCACCCCCCCCCACCCCCCACACCGGGGAATAATGGAACCCTTTTATTTTGCATGATTTGAGTTGGTAGACCTCACCACAAATGATTAATTTTGGCATCATGCATAAATAGTTAATCAAACTGGAGAAATCGATGAAGACATTGTGAATAGATCCCAAGTTTGATGAAAAAAGGTCGTGCTTCAGGATTTATTTATTTATTGATGTTGTATGCTAACTAGAGCCAAAAAAAGAAATTTGCGAATTACTTCTTAGATTCTTTATGGGACAGGAAGTTGGATGGTGATATTGAGATGGATGAATTTAAGAATGAAGTAATTCAATATAATCTAGAAGTATTATCAATTGGCAATGCAACGAAGAAAGTACCAGTGAATGTATCAAATCTTGTGCAGTGACATCTACAACATGTGGTAGTTAGTAATTAGGAGCAAATGTGAAGACCATAAAAAAATTAGGTCTAAAAGGATAGAGAAATATGACAGTGAAAGATTGACAATAGTGAAGTCATATGATCTATGTGACTTTCTTGGGACCCGTTAGCCTGATTATACAAAGGGCCTGCTTGTAGAGTAGCAGAGAAAAATTGGTTCAGAGGAAGTGATATCAATAGTAAACTAAACTGTGCCAGAAAATGCAAGATTGGTGTACTTGGGGGAATAAAATAAAGACATGGAGGAAGAAGGGTTACTTGTGGGGTAGTTATATCAAATAAAATGGAGCGGAATAAAAGACTGCCGCTCATTTTCTTTACCTTTTCTATATTCGCATTATATGGCATGTTATCCTTAGCTTTGAAAGCTATCTAGATGGGAAGAATTATGATTTTATCCAGAGGAGTGGAAATTGATCCTTGGATTGATTGGCTTACCCCTCTGTGAATTAAAATATTCTTTAATTGAAATATTCCCTTCCTCATGCTTTGTTAAGCAATTTCATTTTCCTCACCTGTTGTTAATGGAAGAAAATTTAATGGAGGAAATTGTAGAAACTTTTCATCTTTTGCTTAGTTCTTTTTCATTTCCTGAGGCAAATTTGATTTTATCCAGTCCTCAATTCTCATGTGTTTGTTTGCACTTTATTTCTGTTTCTTCTGAGTTGATATGTTCCTGGTTATATTTCAAACATTGATTGTTCTATAAGGGCATTCTTATATATTGTGCTCAGCATCTGATGCAACAAGATGTCTATACACAAGCTTTTTGATGCACTTTTAGCGTTAAGATCACAACACGTCTGGTAAACAAGATTGTTGAAGCACTTTTAATTGATCTTTTATTGGAATAGAAACAAAATATGCATCCTATGCCCATCCCCTATGATGTGGCCGGCATTATATGTTTTCGTACTGTTATGGAAGGTATTGGATACTCTTAATTTATCTTTGGCTATTTGCTATCTATTAATATTCTATTAAAAAGTAAAAGTAAATGGAATCTCTTCTTTGTTCACGTTCTGTTATCATAAGCAAATGTTTTATGTACAACTATTTTTTCTGTCTAGATTATAATAGGGTGATTCAAGACAACTCTGTTTGTCATGGTTTCAGGTTCATGCCATTCTGAAGGAGCTGGTTCATAAAGCTATTAGTGAGACTTTGGTAGGCCTTTCCTTCTATGGAAATTTCATACTATTATGTAACAATATTGATTCTTGATTACTATGAAATTTTATTTTGCATGTGAGTTGCTCTCAGTTTTCCATCTTATTTTACTAATTTATTCAGATGCCAGACCTAAAATTGCAATATGCCACGGCTCCTTGAAAGAGTTCAAATCATATGCAATGCGATAATTTCTAAGCCTTAAAATCCAATTGCACAGCCCTTAAAAATAAAAATAAAAATCAGATTGCGCAAAAATATGGGTGTCGTAACTATAAATTTCCATTTCTGGTTACTTATGATCTCTAGAGGTTCTGATTTCCTTCCAAAAAATTTCCAAAGTGATAATTTTCAAAGCCTTAAAATCCAATTTACAAAAATAATGTGTCTAACTGTAAAATTTTCTATTGCTTGTTGCTTATGCCTATTCCAGAAATTTGACGTGGCTGGACATGCTGTTTCAAAAGACAAACACAGAAAAAGTTTGTTTCATGTATGCCTGGTGTCACCCTTTTCCCTGGAACTGTGAACAGAAAGCAGACGGGTTAAACCCTTATGCCCTATAATTTAGAGATGGTACTGGAAATGTTTCTTGGGACTGATGATACTATATAGCTCCATCAAATGGTCATCTTGCAGAGGATGAAATTTTTTTTATATTAAAAAATTGGTGCAATGATCAAATTGTTGCCCTTGTGACTGCTGGTCAAAAGGTTTTTGTTTACTTTGGTTGGCTTTGCTCCTCTGGACATTATTTAGTTAAGAGTGGAAAAATTACCCATCTCGGCCAATCAAAATTATAACCTACTTTTAAAAATGCTGAATAGATGTGTTAAAAGGTAATAGTTATTTACTGGATTGTCAACTACAAACTACTTAGGTCCAATGTAACATGAGTGGGCCATGTTTCCAGATGTTTGTCAAAACCAAATGCAAAGTTGATGTCAAGGTTTATTGGGGCTGATGAAAATAACTGAAGAAAGTTGGTATGGAAAGTCCATTTTTGGGATTAGGTTAGACTAGGTCCCTCACGTACCAAAATTTTTGGGGGTGTTGATTTTTGAGATGGGGATGCATTGAACATGCTGTCAATCAGTTCCAAGTTTCTCGAGTTTTCTTCATGTTGTTTCCATCTTCATGATGTTTAGGAGCTGAAGCAATATCCCTCGCTTAGAGTGGAGGTTGGAAATGCTGCTTTTGAATCATTGGACAGGATGAGGGAAGAGAGCAAAAAGGCGACTCTTAAACTTGTTGACATGGAGTCGAGCTATCTGACTGTTGATTTCTTTAGGAAGCTCCCACAAGATGTCGAGAAGGGTGGAAATCCTACACATTCAATCTTTGACAGATACAATGATTCATATCTCCGGAGAATAGGTAATTATTTGTTTCATTAATGTTTTGTGATTCTATTTCCAATATTGATTTCCCTACCACAGCTGTTCTATGCACTGATGGTCGATCATTAACTCTAGGACCATGCAATTGGGGATCAAATCTATTCATGTATTGTAGTATGATTTCTCTTCTTTAATTAACTATTTTCTGTCTCTTGCATAAAATCATCAGGATCAACTGTTTTACAGTATGTCACCATGGTTTGTGCAACCTTAAGGAACTCCATTCCGAAGTCCATTGTTTATTGTCAAGTGCGCGAGGCCAAGCGTGCCCTACTTGACCATTTCTTCACTGAATTGGGTAAAAAAGATGTAAGGATTCCTCTTATTATAATCTTTGCAAGAATGAATTAAGACCAGTCTTTTGCGATGCTGCTTGGTATGTTTTTCAGGTTCTTTTAGGAATTTTACTACAATGCCTTGAAATTCAGCTAGGCTTTAGAATGATCTACCTTAAATGTCCAACATTTGGAAAATCACCATTGCTTGTCACAACTATCAGCACAACGGAAGATGCAAAATGTGGTTTATAAACACTGATTTTGACTGTCTTTGGATGTCGTTTTGTTTCAATGACCAGCCAAGGCAGTTGGGTAAGCTCTTGGATGAGGACCCCGCAATCATGGAGAGGAGGAATGGCCTTTCAAAGAGGCTGGAGCTGTACAGGAATGCCCAGGCAGAGATCGATTCCGTTGCATGGGCAAAGTGAAGAATTTGTATACAGGGAGGGAGGAGGTTGGAGCTCGAAGAGAGGACAATAGTTTTGACCTTGGCTTATGGATGTGATTCTTTCATTCATATCATCTAGGCATGTTAAAATTGGGTGAATAGAAAGGGGAGGAGGGAGTTTGTACTGGCTGCTGTCTGTCATGGATCGCCCTAGTTTGCCCAAGCAACATTTGGTATATGTGATTGCTTGTATTACTAATTCTCAATGACTGTTTAAGCCTTTTTATGGATAACTCTTTAAGATAAGATTCAAAACTAGATGTATAATCTCCATATCAAAGTGATTTTTCCACAATCTATATGTTCCGAGCATGTCGCATGAGCCAATGATTTGGATTTCATCTTTCCTTCAGCCTGTTTTCAGTCGATTGCACTATTGTTTTACATGAAGTCCGCGCACTATGCCAGCGCTGGAATTCCATTTCCCTGTCTTTTTCCTCTTCAGCGAATTGCTGCGCAAAAACTCTCTTCTACCATTCGCCTGCCAGGCATGACATCGGATGGTTTCGGATTGCCATGGACCATCTACCTGTCTGTGCCGATCGCATTCATGGTGGATTGAACGTACGTACATTCTGAAGAAGCTGAATGCGATGGCGTCCTTGCCTGCCTCCCGCTGAAGGTTTCCAGATTCAAACATCCCTGCCACATGGTCGGCCCGATTGACTGGGGAAGGAGATCGGGACGGTCCATGCACTGTTCCAATGCAGCAGTGTGCGGTTCCCATCCTCACCCGACAGCATTTCGAGGCAGTGAAATGGCTGCGGCAGCTGGCGTTTAATAATACAAGCGATACAGTGTTGGAGATTGGGACAGTGCATTGACTGGGACGTGGAAATGCCAAGTCTCTCGTACAAGCCGTTCATCCGTTTGGATGCTGTCTTCCACGTAGATCGAGCTCCCGCGCATCTCTTGTAAGCTGTGTCACCTGCCATCCTTTATAAGTAACTGGGCCCTACGTTTTTTAGCTGAATCGGTGACAGAAATTGATTGCCAAGTAGTCCACAAAAAGTTGATTTGTCGTTTTTTATGCCTCTGTATTATTGAGCAATCTCTTTTTACAACAGCGACGATAATAACTGCCTCCTCGTCATCTTCCACGCTTGTCTCTCTCCAGCGCATCCCGTCCATAAGTGGCGGAGCCACAGAGAGCTGAATGGCAGCAATTCTTTCCCTTCCCTTCATCAACCTCATCTGAACGGCCAGGATGAATTGAACGCCAAGTCCACAAGACTACTTGCATTTCACAGCATCTGGGCCCATCATTTTCGGGTCTATAAAATATTCCGACTGTAATTTCTTTTTTAATAAAGGAGTTTCAGATATTGTTTTTTCTGTTGTCACGAGTAACTCACATTATACGGTGGTGGACTTTCTAGATCATTAGACACAATTTCGGTGGATATTTTCAATATAAACTACATTTAATAATTATTTCATGTCAATGGATTTAGATGAATTCTCTAAATAACACAGGTCATTGGTTAATTTTAATTTTAATTTTTTTTAAAAAACGAATATTTGGCACCTTTCTTTGAAACCTGCAGTCCGCAGAGGTGGCCCGGATTCTTACAGCAGCCGAAGGCCCAAAGAACTCCTCTAATCAGAGATGGGAATGTTGAGCTGGATGATGTCGACATGGGCATGTGGCATAACATGACCGGCCACCATGAGATGGATCATGGATGCCGCGATATCGACGCGTGTGAAAATGCCCTTGCCAATGCTGAACAGCTGAAGACGGATGATGGTGGTAGTGACCATGCATGAGATGCGCCACGACAATGATCATGGGGCACATGCAGGTGGGACCACCATGCATGCCACTAACGGTAGCCATTCATTTGTCTTTCATTATCATGGTGGCCACGATGATGAAAAGGACGATGCACATACATTCCACGTCGAAAACAGTTACTAGGATGCGATGCATGAGAGTCAGGATATGTTATCATCCGTTAACAGCCTTCATGCGTCCTCGGGGAAGACATTTGCTAGGCTCATGGCCTCATACGATGCATTTACCTCCCCATCTTTCTTCAATTTTATAACTTACCATCAATTTTGCAAAACACCCTATTCTCTTCTAAAAGCACTCCTACTCCTGTCAGACGGTCTCTAGAATTTTTAAATAGTAACCTGTCTTCCATAAGATATCCTTAGATTATATACCGTGCGATTTTAATAGTCAGTGCACCCGATAATGGACACGGGTTCTGAAATTCGAAAGATTTGAATTGATGAATATCATTTCTATTGAAAATTTCTTTTTGGGAGGGATTAGTGGATTGATGAAGAGCACAAACCGTGTGGTGTTGGTGCTTCAATAGGATCATTTTCTACCAGCAGAGTCTCATCTTTTAATATTTTTCCATTGTCTATGAAGTTGAAGTATTTACAACCCTTTTACTAATGTAGCTAGACAGATCTCACTGCTCTCAGAGCTAACTGAAAAAGCTATTAAAGCATCATGAACAAAACTTCACCAGTTCTAGCTATGTAGATTAATTGCCAACCTTCTATATGCTAGTGGGCCCTTCTGTCGTCATCCATAGCTGTTCATTCGATCTCATTTAGCAGTACCAAAGAATATTAAATTGATGTTGCTGAATTAATAAGCTTAGCTGGGATGTGGATTGGCCTAACTAATCTAGTCTCAAAATAAATTGTTGAATGATTATTTCAATGCACGAAAGCCATGAATGGATGTGTACTTGGGCCCACTAAGTAGATAGGGCTGGGAATGACCTGTGGCTTTCTTTAATTTCCTATGTTTTTTTGGGTGGGTCAGCTCCAATGGTTGATGAAATGAGACCACACGTCTGCACCTAATTTAGCTATAGAAATAAAGGGAAACGAGATATTGAATGATGTAACAAATATATTTGCAAAGTATGTTAATTTCTACAGTAACTAGTTAAATTAATAGTTCCAAACATAGGTAATCATAAAAAGGAAGTAAGATTGTTATGACAGTGAAATATGTACATATTACATCCATTTATATGAATTTTGTGGGAGAAGCATGATTCACTAAGATCTTTGGTAACTTTTTCCATTGCTTTTGTCATGGCATCATCTACAACAAACGCCAAAACAAAAATCCAAATTAATCGGTTTGGAAGCTTAACATTGGTAATATTTGATACGCATGCAAGATGGATCTTGATCCAGTGCACCCGGTTACTTTAACCCATTTTTTTTTATTTTTTAAAATTTTTTTATACAACTGTTAATCTAAGTGTATTTAACATGTGTATCAATTTTTAACATTTTTAGAATATTTTAGTTATTTATTTTTTATTTTTCAAAATCAGTGGCATTTTAGTAATTTTAAATTACCTAAAATGCCACTGATTTTTAAAAATAAAATATAAATATCTAAAATATTAAAAAAATGGTAAAAATTAATATACATGTTAAATACACTTATATTAATAGTTTTATAAAAAAAATTTAAGAAATAAATTAAAATGAGTTAAATGCACCCGGGTGCACTGTATCGAGATCCCATGCAAGCTATAGGGCCATTGTATACTTGATCAATTATCATTTGGGTGCCTTAAATTAAATGCACCTCAAAACCCAACACATACGTACACAAATATAAATATATATATATATATATATATTCATATATGTACTATTAGACTATCTCTCATTCATCCGTGCTACAAACCTACCACAGTGAATTTAGTAGGATGGTCCAATTTTGAGCCTTATCTTATTATTTCATGCTAGTCTAAGTCTTTCATTTGTTTTATAATCATGTATTAAGGAAGAAAAAAATTTCATCTCTAACCCATAACTTTCATCCTTCCTAGAAACATATGCATATACAATCAACTTTGATAAAATTACAACAATGTGGTTGGCTCATCCCCATTTATAGTTTTAAAAGTCATATTTTAATTAAGATTTAAGTACGAAATTGTCCATTCATTTTGTCGAATCACAATGACCCACCTAATAAATATGGCTCGTCAGGTCCTTTCATTGTTAGCTGTCTACACCCGGGCCGAGTTCATGCTCAGCCCTACAAAATCTATCATATGGATATGTTTGTTTAAATTTCTATGAGGGATTAACATCTGGCATTGAGGTGCTATAAAAATAAATAAATAAAATCTGGGAGTTAGGAATTTTAAAAAATGCCTCCGTAGGTCGTACTCTGCCTACAACCTCATGTGCTTCCATGCAAACTTAAATTATTCAGTGGACCAAGAAATAGTAGACATGGGAACATGCTATGGTCGTGGACAGATCGGCGGTACAAATCTTGTGGGGGCACATTCGCGTCAGCTCCTTGAATTGTGGCAATCGTTCTCTCAGTATACAAAGGGAAGGCGAGGCATCGCATACGGCCACATGTCCATTGCCTGATTTATGGGTGATAAAATTATTATTATTATTATTATTATTATTATTATTTATCTTTATACATGTGTAAACTAACTTACATCTTGACTCCTAAGTTTAGTAATTTATAAATCATTCTCTGTTTTTGAAAATTAATAAGATTAATAAAGGGCAAGGACAGATGTGCCTGTCATTGATTTTTATCAATAAAAAATCAAATCAATTTTAAGAATTGACAAATTTCAAAGGATACAAAATTAGATAGGGCCCATACACGTACAAAAAATAAAAATTTATTTATTTGCTTGTTATCAATCAATCAATTAATTAATATATTTCTTTTTTTACAATTTACTGGTGGCCGAATGAGGAACAGACACCCAAAGCAAATAGATCTGGAAGGCGTAAAAAGTTAAAAACTCTTACTCAAATTTATTTCACGGCGGGCCCCGTTTCTGGAATCTTGTTGACTACAACTTCACTTCATCTGCTAATCAAAACCACCTAAGCAGTGCATTTAAGAGCAATCCATTCTCATTTGCACAACTGTCTGGAAATGACCCAAAAAATGCTAGCAACGGACTCAATTATTCGATGGACTATCATAATAAGCAGTTACTTAAAAAATGGATCGTTTAAAAAAGATTGTGGTGGTGGCCATTTGCGAAAATGGAGAATTGCATTGGATTAGATTGTCGGCTGGAATGGGAATTCGGAAGATCCAAGGAAGTAGGGGGGAAAAGAAACGAGGGCCGGCATGTCGGTGGAGGCACATGGGGTTTGCTCTCTCTGTGATTTGTGTTTGGAAATTTGAAGTCGGAAGGCTGTGTAGGTAGGCAGACGCGTCAAAAGATCATGGACCGTACCGTACTGATCACCACTCACTCGTACAATCCAAGCCATCAGCCAACCACAAAAATCTAGCTACATTAATTGATGGGTGTTTTTAAAAGAACAATTTTTCCATTTTGAGGATTTTTGCCTTCAATTATGTAATTCAATGAATAATAATTTGGTTTAATAGCTTAATAATTAATTGTTTCTATCTTTTAAAATGCATATTTTATTAAGAATGCAGTTATCACATTTAAAAATAATTAATCCTCGCTATTTTAGCGATTGTTGATATATAATTCAAGGAGCTGGACACAGGAAACTAACTTTTCTCGTCTATCCATTTAAATAAGACTCAAAAATTATAAGGTAATTAGTTACTTTTTTGATTGGTTTGTACAGTAATGTGTATCATCGTCTGACATTATAATCAAGCTTAAATTCTATAGGAGAGACAATAATAAGCTCTCACCTTCTATTATCTAAAGGAAGACTAAATGCTCTCCCTTGTAAGACAGTAAGAGCGGAGATCGGGATTCGACCTCCCGTCTCTGGGAACACTGTTAATGTCCCTACTACCAGGGCACTGCCCGTGTGGCAAAATCAGTTACTTTTTGATAACCTAGCCAGTGGTTCAAAATATCTAGATTGGCCATTCAGCCAATAAATACTCACGCTTCTAACTGCCAATATAGCATGATCATCAATCAATCACCCTCATTGGATTACTACCATTTTGGAGGTAATACATATGGGCCATCCAAATGGCATGTAGCTATAAATAGATCACCTGCAATTAACTGTCTTACAAGTTACAAGTGGGTAGTTCACATGCAAAAGCATCTCTCTTATCTTCTGGACGATAGATGCAGGCAGGATGGATGGCATAGGTATTGTGGGTTGGGAACCTGGCACGATTGGCCACTTTCGGGTGCCTTTTTTGGTGGACCTGCTGTCCGATGCAATCCTGGCCGGATATTCGATTCTCCAACTCAAATGTACCAACATGATGAGACCATCTTTTTGTATTACCTTGAAAAGCAATAGTACAGGACTTTAGAAAAAAAAAAGAAGAAGAAGAAGAAGAAGAAAAGAAAGAAAAAAAGAGAAAAAGAAAAAGAGAACACAAAAGTGCCATACGGTTGGGAATCAAAAGTGAAATAAATAAATAATAATAAAATATAGTAGATTTGGGGTGGTCAGCCTTTGTGAGTTGGTAGCCATCTGACTTTTCTTCTCTCACGTGTGGCAGATTAAGAGACCTTGATCGTTTTGCGTACCCACATGTATGTCCACCTCATATGATGTTTTAGACATAGTTCAATTCATTCATTTAATTAATGAATACCATCCAAATTTAGAAAATATTGAGGTAGGCAACATTAATACCAAAATTATGCCAATTATATTAGATAATATAAGGATGTTGCTTCCATCCAGCTATTTCTTCCAAACTGAATTGATAGGATGGGCTGGTTTGGACTTAATCTTTATGATTTCGTCAAATAATTTATTCCGGCTGTAGTGTTCAACATTTTTCTTTTTATTAAAATACCAAAGATTGTATCAACTAGAATTGTATATGGGCCTTGTATAAGAACATGTATAAATTTATAAAATTACTTAAGTTTATGTATTAGAGTTTTTAAAATATTATGAAACCATGTAGAATCATCATTTTAGTAATTAAGCTGGATATTTTAGATGGTTTATAGAATTTGCATCTTTTGTGCACTTGTAATAAATTAATCATTTTTAACAACTTTAAAAATTATTTTTAAGTAATTATTTAAATTTGGGAATAATTGATAAATAGTAATAGATTGAATCTAACATAAGGTCCAAACTAGCTTATTCTACCAATTTCTTAGGAATGCTGTGAAAAAGTGGAACTCTAATATATAACATGTAAAAAATAATAAAATTAATTTAGATAATGGGGCTTGCTTCAATAAAATTATTTTTTTATGTAACTTTTTCTATTTTTAAAATCGTGACGGTTGATAAAATATTCATTCCGACAATTCTCATTTGTTTAGTATCACTATATATGGGTTCCATATATAAATGTATAAAATTAACATAATAAATATTTTAATGCTAAAATATCTATTTTAAAGTAGTATTTTCAACATCTAAACCGTGCAAAATATCATTTCTCTACGGATAAATGATTTTATAAATTATTATTATTATTTAATACATTTGTAAAATGATCTAATCGTTTTTCATAATTTACACATGAATATATGTATTTTTAAGCAAACATGACCCCATACACATACTTAATTTGAATGAAACTTAATCTCTTAACTAAACAACTGATGTTAAATACATTAAATGGAATAGATTTTCTATTAAAGATCAAAATATTAAAATTTGAAAGCATTTCATAGCTCCATTAATGAAAATGGCTACGTGCGTGTGGTTCCTTCGATGTGTGGGCCTTTATCGCGTAAGCATTTGTCAGCGTGACTCGGTAATTAATCCTTACATCCACTAATTTATTTATTTTTTTAAAAATATACCACCATCCCACTTCTATATATTTTTTTAAAGTCCAATTGGCCTCTCTATGGACCCAATCCCCCACCCTCCCACTCCTTTAAAGCTGTTGAGAATTGGATAGCATTAACTATCTCATTATTGTTTTAGTCCATCCACTCCCACACGTACACGCCCTCTAGTCTTGGACTGCAATTTCTCTCTCTCTCTCTCTCTCTCTCTCTCTTTTTTTTTTTTTATGTTACTGGAAAAAGTGAAAAATCCTTCAGTTCTTTGGTCCACGTCTAAACAGTGAAAATATAGAAATCGTTAGGTCCGATTTCTAATCGCAATCGTGTACATAAGAAAGTGTGTGCAATGCGACTGGTTGAGACGTGTACGGCTTGAAATAAAGAAGAGCGAGGTGGAGGAGGACGACGGATGTCTGATGTGTGCTTTTCAGCCAGCCCTTTTCCCAGATGTCAACACTCGCCGGCCACTGCTTGCCCCAACGGCAAGTCTCATTTCAAAAGATGTTTGACTTAAAATTCTTATTTTTTTAAAAATTTAATGCATGTAATGTATTGTAGCATTGTCAATCGAATGCTGCAGTTTCAAAATTTTAATTTAAATATAATAATTCTATGGAAACCTGTACTTTCGAAGGATAAGCCAAAATGGGCAAGGAATGATTCCAGTAAAAATTCCAAGGAGTCCATTCTTTGGCCCGTTTGGTAACGAAGAAAATAGAGAAGCTAGAAGTCGATCATGTGTAGGCAGCGTGGCAGCAATTAAGTGAGACCAACGGAGCTAACACCAGACTAACAATTTTTATGCTAGAAATTTAGAATTAGAATCGCCCAAATATTCACAAACAGTTCGAGACTATGGTTGTAACTTAGTACGAGTTCGGTCCCGACTCGCCCACCCGTTTTTCAAAACTAAATTTCAATTTTTTGCGAATTTTGACAAAAATCAACAGGACTTGGGAAAAACCGAAACCCATATCGAGTTTCCATTAATCTATTACCAAAACTCGACCCGGTTCGAACTAAATATCTCCCTTAATTTATTAAATTTTTTTTATTGATTTATGCATTAAATGTTTTAACTATAATTATAATAAAAGTTCTTCTATGTAATTATAGCTTAATTAAACTGTAAAATGTTTCTTGCAAAACCTAAATGCCATGTACAATTGTCCAGAAAATGTTGAATTTGCTACATTTATGTTAACTTAATTTGTCAATAATTATAAATATAACAACTTTTTAAAATTATTGCACATATACTAATTAATTATGAGATATATAAATTTTACTTTTATTAAATTTTTTAGATAGTAATTTCATGTAATTATTTTTATTTTTCTTACCTTAATGTTGATGGTAAATTTATTACATTTATTATACTTAGCATTATCTTTTAATTAGAAAACCAACTTTCATCAAAATCAAATATATCATATGTCATATAAATTTATTCATGTATAAATTATGAATAAATAAGTTATCGTAATAAAAAATATATTTTAAAATTAGTTGCTGTGAATGCGACAATGTTCAAAGAATCTGCTATTTATATTAGAACCCAGAAAACTTAAAGGTTAGAATTCATTTAAACTCGGTACAACTTAACTCTAGTTGGCCCTGTGTTTGGGAGCCCGTTCTCAATTATACATACATATATATGTGTGTGTATATTACACAAAAAAATCTGGATTGTGGGCAATTTGAGCATTGCATCACGGGCCGAATTAACACATGAAAAGGTTCATCCATCACATGATCGGAATATGACGGCTCCAAACAAAGGGATGATGCCGGAAATGTTGCTCTCCAGTACCAAGTTTTCAAACTTTTTCTTTTTTTAAAAAAAAATTCAATTTTGTTCGATGATAGCATTGGTTGCAACTCAGATCAACTTGGTTTAGTTTTTGGTCAATTCTATCCATTTGATGTGTTTGTAAAGTGAGTTTTTGGTGTAAAGGTTGAAAGATATAATAACAATAATGATAAAGAGTAAATGAAATAAAGTTAAAATAGATAAATTAATTGTATAAGTAATTATATAAAAATGACTGAAAAACGGAATTATTATACAAAAAAAAAAAAATCGTTATGAAGATTGAAAAAATTTGTTTTGAAAAAGTTTTTGAACTACCAAAAATGTTTATTTTTCAAGAGTTCTGCTCTATCGCAGATGGGTTCATTTTATACTTCACCTTACACATGAATGTCAAGTCCACTATTTTATTCATTAATCAATTCCTTAATTAAAAACAACAGCATCATCGTGTTAAAATATCAAACAAATATAAAAGTAGATATTTCAAATCTATAATCATTAAATCATAAAAATATACAGAGCTTGAAATGCAATTAAGCAGACAAATACGATGGCTAAATAATTAAAAATAACAATTGTCAAAAAAATTTAAATCACTAAAATAACAGTTTGAATACTTGAAATTGCTAAATGCTAATTTTCGATATCCACTCGTGTACCACGTTTACCCAGTTTGAACAGATGAAATTTTTTTTTTTTTCAACCTTACACTACCCTACCCGCTTTGTATTGCACACCCGATTCTACTCAAATCGGGTCCTTCGTGCATACCTATTACCCAGCCCAAGTGCGCCCAGCACAGCGCAGCCGAGTTTCCACATGCTTCCCATATTAATTTTTATTTTTATTTTTTTTGAGTTCTTTTATTTATGACTCAATTCAAGTATGTATTTTCAACTCTTTAAGTTTAACCCCATGTGCATACCTATAAAACAGAGTCATTACTTATGATTTTTTTTATTTCAAAAAAACAGAGTCATAACTTCGTTGCCCTGCCATGTCTACGCCGCAGATTTTTTTTTAATTAGAATATATTTACATATATTTCAACACATATTACACTGAAGGTTTGAAACATTCTTACAAATCTGAAGACACTGCTTCACCAAATAATCAGGAAGACATTGCTCCCACAAACAATCGGACGGAAGACCACAACTCCCACTGATAATTTTTCTTCATTTCTAGCCTAAATCCAAATGCTGTATTCGAACCCACAACCAGCGTTGCTCAGATTCTTATAATGCCTGCGATGCTCGGTTGGTGTCCACGTCGCAAATTTAATCGTCCTTTTCATTTGTTGTGGGCACGAGAGCTGTAAGTCCTTATGTGAAGAGCTTGGTCTCATCTTTAATGATGTACGTTGACAAAAAAAAAATTTTACAAGATAAGTAAAGACACTAATTGAAACAAGAAGAGCCTGTTTCAAGTCATGAAAATTTTTTGAATTGAATTTATAGGCGCGAGAAGTGTAAGTCCTTACGTGAAGAGCTTGGTCTCATCTTTAATGATGTATGTTGACAAAAACAAAAAATTTACAAGATAAGTAAAGACACTAATTGAAACAACAAGAGCCTATTTCAAGTCATGAAAATTTTTCGAATTGAATTTGCATTCTTGCAAACAATTTTTCAATTACTAAGGTAGTTTTTCAAATTTTTAATAATTTTTTTTGTATTTTTAACATAAAATTTTCTGTTATTAATATATATCATTACATTTTTATCCTGTATAAAAATTTTATTGAACTGTCTACATAACTAACAAATATATTTTAACTTTATTCTCTTTACTCTTCATTTTTATTTATACCATGTCATATCATTTTATACTATTTTAAAAAATTTTATATAAAAAACTTTTTATCACTTTTCATCCTTCCCGTCCCACATTTGGTAAAACAACTCTATATCAGTTTTTGTACACGGGGAAAACTCTTTACCAAATCTAGTAAGTAGTGTGATGCACTTAGATTATGTTTGAAAAATGATAAAATTTTTGATGAAAATTACTTGGTATAAAAGTTTTCGAAATATAGGTAAATGACGTGATATAATAGGGTGTGATAATGATGAGTAAAGAAAATAAAGTTAAAATAGATGGGTTAGATGATGCGTAGTCATTTAGAAGTAAGTTAGTTATATAAAAAAATGAAGAAATAATTAAAAATAAGATAATTACAGGCAATAAAAAGTTTAAGGCAGAAAGATTTTATGTTTTCACCTCGCATTCCGATTCTGACCATCATTTCGCTGTCGGTTACGAGCAAACTGACAGCCGTCCAAATCAGAAATGGACGGCTGCGAGATCCTGAACTTCTAATCA
The DNA here is from genome assembly GCA_035584095.1 of Annona squamosa. NCBI lineage: Eukaryota > Viridiplantae > Streptophyta > Magnoliopsida > Magnoliales > Annonaceae > Annona > Annona squamosa. Next base: position 92,990,830 of record JAXCLR010000001.1, on the reverse strand, counting down.
TGGGCCATTGGATTTTTTTTTTTGCTAGCAAATGATTCTCAGTACGTAATCAGAATCACTCATTGCGTTACTTATCCTCACTCCAATATTATTATAGATATATATTCGGTTGTCCACCATTTCTGTCCCCTTGTATGGAAAATATGTTGCATGGCAAGCTGGAAAGCAACACATGCACCATCATCGGAGTAATGTAATCCTACCCAAAAGTCAGATTTGGACCGTCCAATTGCGCAGATAATCTGGACTGTCAATGTGCTGTGATCCAACTTTGGATTGGCCTTTCTTTCGTAGATAGATTAGTCCACTTGCTTAATTTTAAATCAAATCTCCGGTGTCGTTTATTGATAGACTGCGCGCAGCAGGAGCATATTATTTCCATACTGGCTGTACCAATGTCTGTGTGCCACGTGGCTTTTTATTCCAGAAATTCTTCCTGAGAATATATTCAAAATGCGCACTCCACCTTGTAGACGTTTCCCTGGTCCTTTTTCGGGGGCAGGCTATATTCACCACTATTAACTAGAGTATATAACTATATATAACCATTGTTTTGGAATTTACATCATTTCATTATTTGAAGGGGGGCCCAAGAAACCTCGTGAGTTCCCTTCATTTTGGGTGCTTTAAGAGGATACGTATATCACTTTAGGAAAAATAAGGACACCACTTAAGACGTAAAGCAATTTACGGAGAAACGATCATGTTAGCCTGAACTAAATAAGACGAATGACCTTGTTAGCGGGTTAAGGAAATAACTTGCTTAGCTTATCTAAAAAAATCTATTTAAAAACAAACTAAGGCTTTCACATTTGTTATGGCAATTAACAATGGTAATTTTTTTTTTTATTGTTCTACCAAATGGGAAACACAACTTATACTCAGGAGTGCTTCCGAATTTTTTTTTATGTCCGGTATCAACGAAGCTACCGCTGGTTGACAGCTCCAATTTAATTTTTTAAATTTGAACAGAAGACTTCAGAAAAACAGTCCATGTTTACATTTTAAACCCGTAATAGCCTTATTTTTCCACACACCCTAACTTATTGTTTCTCAAATTTATATTATCTATTAAAATCCATATGGTATGCTCTCGTGTTTCCCACCAGATAGAGACTTCGAATAATTGCAGCTGTGTGTTGTGTTCCGAAACCTTCTTAAGTTAGTTTCATACATCCTGTCTCTCTCTTTCCACCATGTTATGAGGCAGGGCAATGTTGGGGCACATTCCATAGCTAATTTTGTTTCTCATCATCTTTTGAATGATTATTTTTTGGTTGCCTAATCCACCACTGTTCGTTCTGAAAAAACTCTATATAAATAATGTTTTTGTCAATAAAATATCAGGACTCCTCCATCGTTTCTCACTCTGTTGCCTTTCATGAGTTAAGGGCGGAGGGATAGAGATTGTCCACTCTTTCTCCATCAGGAAAAAAAAAAAAAAAAAAACAGCCTGGAGATCTAACAAAATAAAAAGGTGTTGCGAGATCCAGCAACACAAATTAAAAAAGGTTATTTTTGACGTCGAAAGGAAACTAATGGAGAAGGGTATTTTTTTCTTTCCTTGGTTCCCAATTCCAATTAGAACTTTTCTTAAAAGTCCTTTTTAAATAATTATTATTTGCAAGCCACTGATCGAATTGAAGATTTGACAGGAGAACAACTTCTGTAATCTGACAACATGTGATGGATGGCTAATTTGGCTGGTCATGTATGCATGGCAATATTAACTTCTGGGTCCCATTTCAGTTTTTCCACTAGAAAGCAGACATTATATTGAAATGATGTCCCATCTTTTCTAATTAGTCAACATCCAACCGACACTCAATCTTAGAAAAAAAAAAAGAAGGTTAGCTTGATTTTAGAAATAAAAACTCATTTTTCCTTTAATTAGATAAGAAAAGGTCTAAAGCACGCATATTTGGTATGTTTGGCATCCATGAAAATTACAATCTAAAATTTTTTCTCCACAAATATCTTATTTTTAATTAATTTTTCTTATATTCTTATGTATCGACCATACTTTTTAATTATTTCTACACAACGATCTATAAAATTATTATATCAATTTTAATTTTATTCTTTTTACTTTTTATCATTAATTATCCTTCTCGTACCATATCATCTTTCTTATTTCAAAAAATTTGACATAAAAACTATTTTTTAAAAAATTTTATCAAATATCAAATACCCCTGTGATTCTGAAACATAAGATGTTCCTGTACGTTTGTCCTCAAAAGTTAAGTTTTGGCCCCTTCATATGCATTAATTTGACTAAAAATGGACGGGTGGTGAAGATAGTTTAACAAAGATGAGAGGAAGATTGTCTGAATTTAATGTGATGATGTTGAGATGATATATCCCTTTATTTCAATTACTCAATTTCTATGAAAACTGCAGTTGGTTCTGCTTGCAATTTGAGTCGTCTCAATGAGCCAAATATTTGTATAGCACGGGAATTTGGATACCCTTAGCCTTAATCATCATTTCAATTCCGAGGAAGGTTTTCTTTCCCGGGATCTTATTTATAGATAAAATCTCTGTATTGAAACATGCGTAATGATTATTTCAACTGATTATTTTATTTTAAATAATATTTTTATTAAATTAAACCAAATATAATATTTGTTGATATATATATTTATCTATGATTGTAAAAATTGCTTTAATTAAAAACTTACCAATTCTAAAGATTCAAAGTCATTCTAAGTTGATTAATACTTAAAATTTGAAAATAAATATATAACCTATGAAAAAGCCAATATGTTTGGGTTTAAGATCATGAATAAGTATTTTTTTGATGAGAAGATCATGAATAAATATATGTTAACAATTATTACTACTTTAATAGTATGTTTGAAGTTGAGTTTCATTAAAAAAAAAAAAAAAGAAATTGAAAGAGAGAGTATGATGATGCGATAAGTGTAACGATTAGTAGTAATAAAGAGAATAAGTATAAAAAAGATAACGCAGGTGTATAGAAAACTTTTAAAAAATAATTAGAAATATGAATAATAATAGAAAACGTATATAGATGGATATGTTGTAATAAATTGAAAAAGTTTAAATTTTTTTTTCTTTTTTCTGAATACCGATTATGGAATCTAAATTTATAGAATATTCCTTAAATAAAAATAAGACAGTTGCATAAGGTCATCATCTTTTAATTATTTATATTAGAAAATAATTATTTAATTATATAATAATAGGGAGGGGGTTTCTATTCACTTTTATTAAAGGCTAAGGATTTGATATCGACAAGCACTTTTCTTTCTTACTCCTACGCATGACGAACAATTATTTTGATGTCACAGACGCATATGCTGTGGCCCTTAAATCAGTGGGTGGCATCCAGCCAAACGTTTCGAAATTTTACTGAAATGCCCTCGTAGATGCCCGTGTGGCGTGCACGTGTGAGGATTTCTGTTTTTCTTGGAAAAAATAAGTAAAATTTCCTTTTCGTGTGAGGCTGTTTTACTCCCAAAAGAAAAGTAAATTTTAAAAAATTTTCACATGCTACTATTGCGACTTTTCTATAATTTTTTTTATTGTGTCGTCCACCTCATCCTAGCACTTCATATCTATTCATGTTAGACACTTATTCGTCCAAGAAAACATCTAACAAGTATCTGTCATTTCAAAAAAAAAAAAAAAACATTCTAAATTTTAAAGCTATATGTGACAATACCCAATATTCGGTAAGATTCTTTAATCGTCCATTCTTTGATTTATGCCGGAACTCACATTCAATTAACTAGTCTTTGGAAGGTCGAATAGCCATATGCAGGGCTGAGACCCACAAATCACTACTTTCATGATAATGTGAAATTTTTATTCATTGTATTTAGAATTATTCATTTAATTAAGAAATCAAGTGTAGTACACATTGAAGATGTACATGACCTTATTAGACACGTATTTAAAATAAATATAATAAAATTATTAAATTATATACAAAATCAGAGCTGTTAATTCAACGTATATATTATCTGAAATATTCTTACTACGTGAATGAATCAACACATAAATTACTAAAGTATTTTAACGCATTCGTGAAATGTGAATGGATCAAATTATTTTTCATGATTTTACATAATTATATATTTTTAAGCATATCAGATGAATAATTCTATAAATAATTTTTTGATATTAGATAAAAATAAATATTTTTTTGATTGTTTGGAAAAATAAATAATTTTAAACAATACAAATGATTGAATTTTGGTTCTTAGTCAAAGTAATCGCATCTAAGAGGTTCTCACAAAATAAATAAATTTTGGGGATTTTTCTAAATATACTCCTTATGTTTAACCATATTCTTAAATATGCCTATTACGTTTCAAAAATCCCAAATGTACTCGTTACGTTTTGACATAATCCTAAATATACCTAAGCACCAACAGGCATTCTTCATCTACATTTCTAGATAGATTCAACACACCACAAAATGCATACAGTAACCCATCATACGCTAGCAACAGCAATCCAATCAAGCACAAGGTAGACAGAGGCGGAGATAGAGATAGAGGCGAATGAGATTAGGGATTCTGCAGCGGAAGAAAATTAGAGATTTGGAAAACAAGCAGTTGGAGAAATGTCGTTTTTTCACTCTCTTTTTGGTTTAGCCCTAGGTCATTGGCAACTTAGTCATTTCACTCTCTTTCAATTTTATTTTTTCACGGGGGTGACGGCTCAGACATATCTGAGATTATGTCAAAACGTAATAGATATATTTGAAAATTTTGAAAGGTAGTGGGTATATTTGAGAATATGGTTAAATGTAATAAGTATATTTTAGAAAAGCCCTAAATTTTGCAAAAACACTAGTTAATAAAGTGGAACCCAGTATGCCACTAAGAGTGTACCCTGCTGGTAACTCATGTTGGTCCATTGTTAGTTCATAATGAGTTCGACTCTCTTCTCCCCCATTTAGGTAATATGTGAGTTTCTTTATTTCCTCTCTTTAGTGAAGATACTTATAGTTTTTCTATTGTGTGAGGTTTATAAATGTACTTGAATGTAATATGAGTTGTCATGACATATATCGATGAAAAAAGTAGAACCTAGTATGTGTATATATTGTATTCCATATATCTAGGCTTATTTAGGCTTATCCAGTTGGATGAAGGAGTACGATCTGGTGTAGCTTATGCACTCTCCCTTTTTGTATTTAAAATTTCTTTCACTCTTTTGTAAGGTAGAAATGAGAAATGTCTTATTTTTAATTTTTAAAATTCCAATATAATACTTAAGGCATTAAAAATGTATAAATTATATATGTAACACCATGCTTAGGCCCACACGTAAAATTGAAACAATTAATTTTTCTAAAAAACGGGATAGTGCACCAGATCTAGGCTATAAATGAAATGTGACGAGGAGTGATTATTTATTGAAAATTGAAAAAAAATAAAAAAATAAGGTTGCTGTATTGGAGAATAAAAGTTGTATATAAAAATTAAAAAATTATGAATAAAAAATCCCATCCCATTTTAGTTGCATACAATCCAATGAGATTATGTTACACATATGCCCTAATATTAACCTAACGACCTCAAATTAAATTAAATGGACATAGATTAGAAAAGTGTACACGCTTATGTCTCAGGACTATAAGAAGTGTTAACTAGCAATCTATGGGTGTGTTTGTTTAGGATAAAAAAGTGTCAACTAAAACTTTTCAATCTAAAACTTTTCACTCTCCATAATT
>JAXCLR010000001.1:92911616-92964450 GCA_035584095.1 Annona squamosa | reverse complement strand
GGTGCATTCCTCACTGCACTTGGGTGTATTATACTTTTTTTTTTTTTTGAAAATTTTTCTATTAAGCTGTAATATAGATTTATTTAACATATGTATCAATTTTTACTATTTTTAGATATTTTTAAATATTTTTTTAAATTTTTAAAAATCAGTGGCATTTTCAGTAATTTTACTGATTTTTAAATATCTAAAAAATATATCTAAAAATCTCCAAAATTAGTAAAAATTGATATATATATATATATATTAAATAAACCTAGATTAACCATTATGTAAAAAAAAATTCAAAAAAAAAATAGGTATAATATACTCGAGTGCATTGAGGTTGAATGCACTCGGGTGCATAGGATTGCATTCCGAGAAACTGGATGGAATGTAATAATAAGTATTATTTGATCAAAAAAATGATGTTGAATGCACCCGGGTGCATAGGATTGCGTTCCGAGAAACTGGATGGAATGTAATAATAAGTATTATTTGATCAAAAAAATGTATTATAATTTAAATTTTGTATTTAAAATATAAAAAATTGTATTGTAAACTTTAAAAGTCATACTAAGAATAAGAATACACGTTACATGCATGTAACTTAAATCCATGGGAACATTGGTAACGAATCGAGCATGCAACTGGTTTCATAGGGCTGCGACAACCATGATATGAAAACAATTTGTGCAAATTCTGTAATTCAATATATACTTATGAATTTTACCTTTAATTTTATTTACACCTATGAATTTTTAAAAATTCTGCACATACCTATATATTTTGTTAGAAATGATGAAAATGTTCATTCGTGAATATGATTTTATTGCTAAAAGATTTATCTTTGAATGAATTTTTAACACTTTTACCACTATAAAATCACATATTATTTGAACGTAAATTTTTAGTTTTGAGCAAACTAATTTCAAATTAGATTAGGATTTGAGTATATTTGTTATTTTTCAAGGCTACTGATAGCCCTTTAACATATTCCTAACGGCGTCGATATGAGTAAAATTTTAAGCAAAATAGATTGGTATGTATGAAATTTTTGAAAATTCACAGGTATATTTGAAATTTACCCGGACAATTTTGGTTTTTGATTTGTGTAGGCTAAGCCTACTTAATTGATGATACGAATATGAAAATGCGTTATGATCTAATACACCCCATGCGTCCGTAATTTTATAATTCCAACCCGCTAAATGTGTTCTAATTTTATTTAGCTAACAAAATATAATCAAGGTATTTTGATGGGGAGATATTTACATACATCTCAACACATATTACACTGAAGATCAGAGACATTCTAACAAATTTGGAGACACCGCTCCACCGAGTACACAGGAATACACAGCTTCCAACAAATAAACGGGAGACCACTTTGCTCCCACGAATTAAACGGGAGACCACACTTTTGCTCCCACGAACGACGTTGTTGCTCTAGAGGAGAATCGAACCAGCGCCCGCACAGACACGAGGCGATGACGCTGACCACCAGGGCGCGTCCCTGGTGGCTAATCAATCAAGGTATTAAAGTTTTAAACACAATCAACATCATTAAAATAAATGAAAATATTAGGTATTAGAGAAGGGAATTTATAAGAGGAATGTTTCAATGCATCATAATACATTGAAATTTCAATGCCAATGCATTAGCGTTCGAAATCCACTTTTTTAAAAGTTTTTTCAATAATATTTTTATAAAATTATTAATCTCGGCATATTTAGTGTACATATTAAGTTTTACCATTCTTGGAGATACATACTTTTTTGATTTTTTTTTTTAAAAAAGGGCATTTTAGTTGTTTACAATAACTAAAACTAAAAAATTTTAAAAATATATATTTATATATCTTTAAAAATGGTAAAACTTGATCTATAGATTAAATATACCTAAATTAATAATTTTATTAAAAAAATTTTGAAAAAAAAATTTAAAAAGTGAATTTTACACCCTAATGCATTGAAACTTTCCTTAATTTAGAAGGCCTCAATTCCGTTGGATTAGTCCTCGGTCCAATTAAGCTTTCGTGCGTAGAAACTTTTAGCGGATAAAGCAGATGACGGAGCTGTGACTTGTTAGCGGGATGCGCTCAGCTACTACGTCAATGTCAATAACAAATTAACTAATAATAGATACTTGTGGACAAGATGATGGACTGAAGCCACCAAACATGTGGCATGTCTGCTGGTTCTTGCCTTTTGTGACCTCGAGTTACCAAAGAAAAATCATACTTGTAGCTTGAAATTTTATTTAAATTATATGTTCTCCCTACCAACTCTTCAGCTACGAAACATATTCATTCACACATGCTGTGAATCGATTATGGTCATATGGCGTCCTATTTCTGCCATCTCTCTAACACCAGTCGTAATGCCTTAAAAGGTTTGTAGTAAATCACCCACATCATGTGTCCATAGATAGGGTTGTAAATTGCTGTTATGGGATAAGGAAAACACAATCACAATACTCGGGATCTGTTTGGCAATCATGAAATCTTACAATCTAAATTTTGTTTTACTTTTCATAATTATTTTATTTTTAATCATTTGTTCATTTCGTTCTATGCAACCATCCTTGTTTTGTTATTTCTCCTTAACTATCGATACAATTACACTATTTTTTAAAATTTTATTCTCTTTATTTTTTATTATATCATATCACTTCTTTTATTCAAAAAAGTTTATGCCAAAACTTTATCAAATATCAAATACATCCTGTAAAAAAATTATAAATTGCATCAAATTTTTAGGAATACTTTATCACACTATAGGACTAGGAGAGCCCAAGATACAATTTAATTACATCATAATACTATGAAACAAGGAGAGCATCGAATTGTTATAAGATAAAGGTGAAACCACTGATATAGGCGTGATCATATGCAATGCATCCCATCAAAAATATATTTTTTATATATATGCAGGCCTCATATAAATCTTTTTCCTATGAAATTTGACCATTTTTAAAATTATTTTATTTTTGTAATGCACATGCCTAAAAAAGCAACCATTGGGCTCATAGGCTATGGATCTGACATTGTGATATTATCCATTTTAGCCTGGCAACTCGACTGCATAATTTAAAACACATCACACTATATTTAACCTAAGATTCATTTGTAAATCCTTAGAAACTCTTTCTCTTTTTCTATGTGAGATTCAATTCTAGATTATTACAAATCCACCGACTTCCGTCTAGTTCGTTCTCTAATCATAACTCAACTCTAGGCTTCCACCTACAGTCGTAGCTTTTATTGGCTTAACTCTCGGATTCTCCAAACCAAGTTTACTTGGGGGGTGGAGGGAGGGAGACTGCTTTGATATCACTTGTAATGCGCATGCCCGAAATAATTTTTTTGAGTCTGGGTATTGCAAATGGTATTAGAGTGGACCACTCTAGTGGATGTGGACTAAATTATAATTCGAAGACGAAGTGCTAAGGCTTAAAGTTAAGATGAGCGGACAAAGACTTAAAGTTGAGTTAAATTGTAGTTTGAGGACGAATTAAGTAAAAGCAGGTGGGTTTATAATAGTCTAGAACTATAATCTCATATTGAAAAAGGAATAGAGTTACTAAAAATTATAAGTAAGTCTCAAGTTAAATATAACATAACTCATTTTAAAAACCGTGTGACTTAGTTGTTAAGCTAGAGTAAATAATATTACACTTTAAGATTCATAACCTACATGTCCAAATGTCACTTTTTTGGGTCCGTGCGTTACAATTTTAATTTTTTTAAAAATATATAAAATAGGCATGGATTCATGCACTATTGAAAAATTCTTTTAAAAATATTTTTTCATCCAGACACATTGCTGACCGCAATGATTGCCTGGCTTATAACTATAATAATCCAAAAAATGAATTGTTGATTATACTTTTTCAGTTGACTTATCACACTTGAGATTTTGATTATTTATCTTGTTAAAAATCAGACATGTAAAATTGACCATCTAATATATCAATTTTGGCCAATTAATATGGATCATTGGCTTGTTGACCCCTTTTGTTTGGTGAGTTTTGGACTTAAATACCTATGCCAGTTAAGAAGTAGATTTAAATGTGAAAAATTAAATGTAAGTTTAGAAGAAAGATGAGAAGGATGGTTTAAAGGTTATTTATACTTGGGAAGGTTTAAGGTTCAATAGTGAAATATAGTAAAATTAAGAAATATGATATAATTTGATTTTTGCTCAAATACTATGAATGGAGTTGAGAAAGTATAAAGATGAATTGGAATTTGGAAATTTTAACCCTCTCTCATGGCCTGTTCAGCAGTATATAAAGGACTTAAGTGGGATAGATTTACCATCCAAAAAAGGATTTTTTCATTTTTAATACAATATCTTATTTTTCAATACACAATCGTGTTCTCTCAATACATATCATTACATCCTCATCTTAAATACAGATTTGATCCAAAAATCTCATATAGTTTGAAATACACTTATTTTTACATTTCTAATACTACTTTTCCCAATTCAAATATAATTTATCATTTCCCAATGCATAAACTCATTCAATCTCCTAATTTTTTTGACATGTCATTCCATCCCATTGAATACTTCCAAGTCGAGAGGCAGGACGCAATGAAGCACAAAAGATGGAATTTGGATGAAAACTCCAAGCTGCCAAATTGATTTAGTTTGACGTAAGAATGATTGAGGATATATAGAAAACCATCATCTTCCAAATGGCATGTGAGCTATTAAAGTATTGATTTCGTTTATTAGATATTTAAATTGCGCTAAAATATTGTGAGCAGTACCAACCACTCTTGAGCCATATACTCTGCGAAAATTAATCATTTGTGAAGCAGAGTCCAGTACAAAAAAAAAAAAAAAATTGGACCAGATAAGTGGCTACCAAAAAATTGGACCAAAGGGGCCCAGGACAAAAAAATATTGGACCAAATTTTGTTGAAACAAAGGGCTAAGGGCTGACCGAAAAAGAAAAATCTTAAATAGAAGATAATGGCTAACCAAAAAATTGAAACAAAGGGCTGAAGGCTAACAAAATCAATTGGACCGAACAGGGAGCGAAAAAATTTTCGGAAGAAAAAGCACGCTATTTAAAAGAAGGGTGAAAGACTGACGGGGAAAGAAAAAAGATGGGGGGGATGGGGGAATGGACCTAACAAAAAGAAGGAAAAATTAAGACCATTCCTTGATTTGTGAGGTCACGTTAATCTTCTCTACACGACTACACACGTTCCAATTGTATCGAATGTCTCAAAAAAAGACAACTTAATTCCGACTACGTTGGTATATAAACTAAAAGAACGCATCTTTGTTCATCGATTGGGTTGGGGGGTGGGGGGGTAGGAGTCGCCAGTAAAATTTGTCCCTGGACGATGGCACTCTCCTAAATGTAAAGCCATATCAAAAAATTTCCAAAATTAGAATAGTAGTAGTACTAGTAATAAAAGCCAGGCAGTATCAACAGCCAAGAAACGGATTCGTGACCCTGACCACCAGGTAGTGCACCGCCAAACTCGATTTCCATCGGCCTAATGAGAATCTCTCGTCCTAGGAAACAAAAACGTAGCCGACTCGGGTACAGAAATCCTCCTCTGCATTTCCTACGAAACCAAAGAAGTAAATCAAGCGTAGCCGAGTCAGCTGAGTCTCATTGTACTGAGTTTCTTCTCTATATGTTCAAGATTTAAACCATTCATTAATTATTTTTTTATATAAAGACAGACCTAACATGCGGCAAAGTAAACAATTCTCTCTATATGTTTAAGATCTAAACCATTCATTAATTATTTTATAAGTAAAGACAAACTTGGCTCTATTCGTTTAAGATTTAAACAATTCATTCATTTTTTAGATAAAAAGGAACATAGCATGCAGCAAAGTAAACAGTTGTCTCTATATGTTTAAGATCTAAACCGTTCATTAATTACTTTTTTAAATAAAGACAAATCTGGCATGTAAAAAAAAAAGTTATAAAAAAAAATTTGGACCATTTCTCGATTTGTGCGTGTCATCCTTGCGCAGGGGCCATGCTAATCTTCTCTGTATCGTTCCAATTTTATCGGATGTCTCCGAAGAGACACTATTCCATTCCAGCACTGGCATATAAACCAAAACGAAATATCGCATCTTATCGATGTGGGATGCTTTACAAAATCCCTCGATGATTCTTATCCATGTGCCACTCTTCTATAGGCACAACCATGTTAGGGTATTTCCAAATACAATAATAAAAATGCACATGAAGACGCCAAATCATGCATTGCCCATCGTAGCAGAATTCTGCTGTAGCAGAACACCTTTTCCATGAGCCCAACAAGAACTGCAGTCAGCAGTCTCCAGAGCCAACATCCCAATTCCCAGACCAGATAGGGTCTTGGGTCTTGGGACTAGAAATGATTGATGCTTTCCTATACAAACGCTAAAACCTCTAGCTGTATGGCTAGCCTGCATAGATGTCCAATTCAATCAGCAATGGTTGGCGCGGGAAGGCAAAAATCAGCAGAGGATTAGTAAAAATGCAAATGGCATGAGAGTATCTCTGCTTTCTGTCAAGAAACCGGCATGGAGAGCTGAAGTTAGCATCGCCAAAGCAATTTGGTTTCTCTCAAAGAGCCTTGGTTACTTTCGCCAAAAGATAGGGCAGGAAGCACCAGATAGGTATTTTACCTCACTCCACAATCTTCATTGAGTCTGCAGCCATTTTCCAGCCCCGCTCCATAGGCAGTAGTGAATCATCGAAACATATTTACCAAGTCAAATCTAGCCATCCATCTTGGAATCTTCAACTTCAGAGTTAAACACAAAGCTGGGAAACGCGAGGGTGATTTCTCTGAAGAAAAACGGCATCCAAAATGCAAGCAATTCAGAAGTTTCTAACAACCTGATGCAGAAGTTTTGTGCGAGAATAAATACTTTAGGGATGAAAAGAACCATGAACTAGATTTCATCATTTTACACCATAGTTTGATGGGTCCACATTTGAATTTCATAAAAGTTCCTCAAGGCCAACAAAATGGTGAGCCAGTGATACTCAACTCGTTGCTGCTCCACAGATACATAATAGGCAACTCTAAAGCTCTCAATTGGTGCAGTCCTGATATCTATGATTTGAGATTGAAATTACTTTGATTGAGCAACAATGCCATCTGTGAGACATTTGTCTTTTTGTCTGGTACAAAGTAAAAGCAAGGAGCTTGGTTTGCTCCTTTAATCTGCACTAGTCACAATAGATAATGGAAGCCCAAGGATCAGCAACATATGACCAAGCAAGGAGCTTGGTTTAGCTTGGTTTGCTCCTTTAATCTGCACTAGTCACGATAGACAATGGATGCCTAAGGATCACCACCATATGACTAAACAAGGAGCTTGGTTTGCTCTTTTAATCTGCACTAGTCACAGCAAACAGTGGATGCGGAAGGATCACCAGCATATGACTAAACGAGAACGTTTCAAATGGTAAAGTGGTGACCATTTGAAATGGCAACATATCAAACTTACTTCAGATATGGAACAGTCATGTTCTTTAACAGTGTCGGATTCTGTGCTACAAATTCCTTCCATTCATCCAGATCAATTCTCCCATCGCCTTTTGAATCTGCTTCCCTAAATGCCTGTAGAGAGGCTAGAGAAGTATGAGAGACTATCAAAAAGAAATTTCAGGAATTTGTACAACAGAATCCTTAATAATAATAATACCATCCCACAGTTTAAACTCAAGACGAACATTCGCAACATATTATCAGTTCTTATGCACATGTATGATGATGGTTGGGAAACTAATCAGTCAGTAATGGAGTTCTGGTATCATTTCCCATGCATTTTATGCTTTCAGACAGGGCTTAGTATTGCACATGCAATAGAAGCCAAACCATTGCAGAAGGCACACCTTTTCAACCATTGCATCGACGACATCACCTGAAAGGCTAAGATCCAATTCGCATTGTTGTGAAAGCACCATTTCTTTCAACTGTTGAGTGATAAAATCACAAGAAATACATCACTTGACCATCCTCAAGAGTATATGATCATCCCCAGGATATGTCTTAACAACTCACTAAGCAAGAAGATGAACCAAAACATATTTCAATCAGAATAGACTGCTTTAGGAAACAGAAGAACACAAAAATTTCCAGACCACAATCAAGAGTGATTGCCTAGGCATGCCTAAAACGCAAGTTTCAACTCATTAAAAGAACCTCACTCTTCACTTCATTTCAAAAAATTCATTATTTTTGCATATAAACATCCATCTCTTTGCCTATGCTAATCTTTATGCTGGAGGCTATGGGCTACCTAAAGCCATGTGAGATGTCAAACTTCTGCCGGGTTGAGACATTAGTATATCATAAGGTATAAAACCATTTGTGGAGTGACGCTTGAGCAATTTTCAACTTCTGGATGTCCCCAGATTGACTGCATTATTCTTTACTACCATACTGAAAAGAGTTGCCACGTCTTGAATGGTTTCAACCATTCTAAAAAGAATTGCCAGCTGTGAAGCAGAACTTTTGAATAAATATCTTTCATACTCACTTCTGAACGTTCAATGTAACCAGCATCCCGTAAGTAATACAATCTGAAGGCAAATGCAAGGATTTTTTTTATGCCACCATATTCAGAACAATGAATGGTTTTAACAGTAGGAAGTGGAAGAGATTGAGAAACAATCATCATGATTAGATTCTGATGGAATAAATTTGAAATTTTTGTTTCACTTTTGGCATTGTATTTGATGTCAGAACTATTCTGCTGAATACCGACCAAAATTTATGAAATTCTTTTTTTATATAGACAAATTTATAAAAACCTTGAGCATGTAAAATTTTCACTTCCAGGTACTGCAGCATAAATTTGAGCTTCCAAAGCATATAGGATATTCACTAAAGAAGAGGAGAAACTGAAACAAGGAGATTTGCTCGAGGACATTTACCCTACCAGTATACAGATTTCTTACATTTAATTTTCTCTGACTCAGGAGCATTTGGGCGAAAGACACTCAGTGACCGGACAAACACCTGAAGTCAATTACTCCATTGTGTTTAAGATCAAACAGAATAAACACCTGCAGGCAATTACCGATAAGCAGAAGCATCGTGTATAAAATTGGAAACTGTAGAAAATTTGTCTAAGACAGCATCAAGTTTTTTTTTACCCCCTTTTAACAGGTTGCATTGCTTTGAGACATGTGACCTCTTCATAAGCACTGTAGTTAATCACAGTCATGAGCTATTGCCAACCCCTGGGAAGATTATAAAGTATAAAACTCGTGTGGTAATAAGTAGATTAATGGACAGAAAAGAGATAAAAGGGAGAAATAATAACAATGTCAAAAATTGGGTGCAAACCCTGTCTGCGAAAAGATTCTTTTTGTTGTTGTTTGATGCACGCCGAAACACTTCCTGCCATTTCAGAAAGAGAAATTTTATTAGAGAGCGAAAAATGAAATTTTACTAGAGAGTGAAAAAAATAAAAAATAAGATAATTATCAGAGAGTGAAAAGTTTTGGGATGACAACTTCTTGCCATTCTCAAACACACTCCAAGTTTTACCATATTTGGAGAAGTTTATATATTTATTTTGAAATTTTGAACATAGGGTTATAATGGTTGCAAATACTTCAATGTTTAGATTAACAATTTTATTAACAAATTTGAAAAAAAGGCGATTTCAGACCGATCTGAAATAATCGAGCCCCAAATAAATTGGAACATTGAACACAGATTTGCTCACCCACGTCAATAACCATTCCAGTTAAATTGTGATTTTCGAACAAAGTCCAATCCGATGCCTACAATAGTTTTTAATTCCCGCTTGTAATGACGCAAACTGCTATATTTGTGAGTTATCTGGAAAGACGGTCCACTTGTGCCTGGCGATTGCACAAACAATGCCACATTACAGTCAACTAAAATGGCATGAACCAAAAGTCAATGTATGGAATAGTAGCCACTCATCTCAGCAATACACATGCACAGAGGTGGATTGGAAGAAAGTAGACTTATCACAAATACATGAAAAAACTGCCGTGGGGAGTCTAGAAGAAAGCCAAACATCGGACAGATAATAGCCCTAGTCATGGTTTCCATTCGCGCAGGCAACACCCTTCATGACACCCGACACATCCCCGCCCCAAAATCCAACACGTCCAAGTACGCACTTACAGGCTGTTTCAGCAGCAAAAAGAGTCGTGGGACAGTCTCTCCACGTGGCTTTTTCGCGAGCTTCATGCAGACGCAGCCCATGAGAAAACAACCACGCGACAAAACAAGAACAGTCGTCTCTAACCCCGCTATTTAGGATCTATTATCTCCTTGTGCAAGAAATTCCGCAACTTTTACTTGTGAAAAAATTAATAGTGAATACTAAATAAATCAAAATATTAAAAACAGAGAAAATAAACTGAAAACATACAACAATATTGCCAACTTCCAGTTGGGGGTTTTACGGATACATTCCATGCACGGGCGGATTCACAGAAAACAGCAGCAGACTAGATCGTCGAGCCAATGTTCTCGTCGGCTTCTAAGAAAAATCGCACATAAGTAGAAATTACGGTTCCATGCGGCAGAATTCCCCTTTGTTAATTGCAGAAATTTATCGCTATTTATTTTGTTGTATTTAATTTTTAATTATAAAACATACATGCATTCCCTCGAAATAGGAGGTTTTTTTTTTTTTTTCTTGAGGAATAAGATCTGAAATCTGAAACGACAGTAGAAAATGCCAAACACAACCGATCTACATAGCACAAACAGAACAGAGAAAGAAAATCCATCCCCACCAAGTCGATGCCAGGTCAAAAGAGCAACAAGAGAGAGCATTGGATCCGAAGTGAACTGGCCTTTTCTTTCTAGAGCTTTCTCCTTCTTTCCGATTCCACCACTGCTCTCTTTTCATAGAATTTCGGTGTATGTCTACGTCACTTCTCTTTTCCCATATTTTATGCACTCGCCATTTGCTGTTGCTGCGTTGAATTCTTCCTCTCAGGTGTTTCCCTCCAGAAAGTCCGCAGGCCTTTCATCTCTCCTCGCACGTGCCAACGTCAAGCGCGTGTTCGTCATGTTGGCCGTCGCTGAAATTTCCCGCGTCGAAACGTCTCGCTTGAGTCGCGTCACGCCACAGCAAAATATTCCACTATTTTCCATGGGATATTAAAATGTTTTGTCATTGACGATATTTTTTTATATGTATTTCATATATTATAACTGGTATTACAGTCGACTATTCTTACAATATTCAAACAAGTAATTTTTTTTTTTTTACAGTATTTACTAAGATGCCAGATAGTAACGTCGCCAACGGGCAGGTAAAATTAGGGGTGTTAATGGTCATAATCAAACTGTTAACCCTGCTTGGCTAACCCGTTTATAAATGGGTTTGAGTTGGTATTTTTGAATGAATATGTTATGATCCACCAATCCGTTTAAATATTTAATTAAATAAATGGATTATGGTTGAGATTTTATAATTCATCAGCCCGTTTAGTAACTCATTTAACTCATATAATGTATTAAACCCATTTAATCTGTTTAACTCATTTAACTCGTTTAACTCATTAAAGTTACATAAATATGTAAACTCCTTGGTTAATTTCTCTCTTTAAGTCCTCCTCAAGTCATCTAATTTTCATTTTTAACTGTTATCCTAATTCCATTTTCCCGTTATTGCCTTATTTTCATTTCCCTTGCGTCGAAAATACTTTCTCCCTTCCTGCAAGATCATTATCTACTATAATTTAGGCTTTTAACTTCTTTGCTATATAGTTTGTTAACAACTCACCAACTTATTTATTAAATGGGTTAGAATTGAGGATTTTTTAATTAATTAATAAACAGATTATGGTTAAAATATTTTAAATAAATTATAATTAAGATTGAGTTCAAACCCGTCCAAATCCATCCTTTGACACCCGTAGTGAAATGTCGTTGTCTTGGCGTCATTGCCGTCGAGTGAAGAGAAGAAATGTCATTCGTTCATTCGTACCCGGCGCGTTGCTTCAGCGGACAATTGTTTAGTTTGACAAGTTTTTGTTATTGTCAAGTGCACCCCGTATGAAAATTGATTAATTGAGTCCGAAGTATTTGTATAATTTTTTAATGAAAGGTATTAGGCATAGGGGTTCAATTTGGTATCATGTTGATGGGAATCCCTCCAACCCAACCCTATCCATTTTTAAAATCAAGTTTGAATTTTAATTTTTCAAATTAAACTCAAATTCAACTCGACTAAAAAAAACACCCTTGGCGAATATCATGTTTGCATTAATCCGATACCAAAACACAACTCATTTGAGCCCAATATCTTTCATAAATTATTAACACAATTATAATTATTTATGCATTAAGTATTTTAATTATAATTGTGATAACAATTCTTCCATACAATCATAACCTAATTAAATTATAAAACAATTATATACATTTGTCTATAAAAGTTGAATATATTACACGTACATTAACTTTATTCACAAACATTTATAAATATGTTAACTATTTAAAATTATTATATATATTTATTAATTACGAGATATAAGTCTCATTTTTATTAAATTTTAGACAGTTATTTCATGTAATCTTATTTTTTTCTTACATTGATTGTTATGTGTAAATTTATTATGTTTAATATATTTAGAATTATCTTTTAATTAAAATACCAACTTTTATAAAAGCCAAATATATCATAGCTCATTTAAACACATTCGCATGTAAATTATTCATGTGTATTTAAAAAATCAACTGCAATAATATTTAAAAAATTCATTATCTATAATTTTAATTTTTATTAATTTGATAATAATCCAAAATTCAATTCAAAACCAATGTCAATTCGTTCCAAATTCAAATTCTATTATTAAAGTTTGAGTTTGAATTTATAAAAATCTAAAAATTGGGCCCAAGTCGCGCCTTAATTAGGCGGTTAAATATCTAGAATCACGGGAAAAAAGTTATTCGAATGAGCCGTATCTTATAATAATAATAATCAAAGTATTCCGAAGCGGACTGCATAAGTATTTCTTACTATTAAACAATCATGCATGACTAGCGCATACATTTTCACTCGCTTTCGCGAGCCTTGCAAATTACAACGCAGAGTCGTTTTTTAGCTTTATTCGTGTATTTAACAAACGATTATTATTATTTCCCTTGGCCATAAGTCAGAGCTGTAAATCTGTCATACATTTCAAACGAAAAACTGCTATTGGACCCAAGTCGAAATAAAAATAAGAACAAATCTTAATATTAACAGGAATTCACAGTCAATATTATTGGACCCTCACCCTGAAAAAAATTATTGGACCCTCACCCTGAAAAATATTATTGGACCCATACCTAAATACAACCAAGGAAATTGAGCCAGGGGTCCGGTACGACTCGTATCTTCCGAAGATGAACGTTGCTTGGGAGGAATAACGTGCAGATGCGCCAGACACATGTTATCGTTCGGTTGACACCAGGGTATGTTTGTTTGGGATATAAACATGTCAACTAAAATTTTTTAAACTAAAACTTTTCATTCTTCATAACTACTCTATTTTTTAATTA
This sequence comes from Annona squamosa, assembly GCA_035584095.1. Lineage (NCBI taxonomy): Eukaryota > Viridiplantae > Streptophyta > Magnoliopsida > Magnoliales > Annonaceae > Annona > Annona squamosa. The sequence continues at coordinate 92,950,936 of JAXCLR010000001.1, read as the reverse complement.
TTTTTTCACAATTTTCTATACAAATTACTCTACTTTTCAATCATTTCTACACAACTATCCATACAACTAACCTATTTATTTTAACTTTATTCTCTTTATTTCTCATCATTACTCATATTATATCACGTCATTTTCTATCAATGTGACAATTTCTATCTTAAAAATTTTCCATCAACAGTTTTACTCCTAACTAAACACACCCAGCATTTTCTCTCTCTGATCAGCAACACGTGACTCGGATCGAGTTATTGGCTCTGTACGCTCGCCACACGTCCCAAACAATATTTTCACATCCGTACATGTAAAAAAAAATTTGGAAAAGACTGGGACGGAGAAATGGGACGAAATATAATAATATGTTTTATAAATAAAAATTGTATAATAAATTTAAAAAGTTATAGGGTGGCTGGTTTAGTAGAGTTTCGACAACCATGATGTGAAAACAATTTTTGGTGTTAGCTTTGCATGGGCTGGGCCTTATTAATTGGCGACGCGGATATGAAAATGGTTATGATCCAATACAGCCCATGCATCCATGATTTTAGGACTCCACTCTATTGAATGCGTTCTAATTTTATTTAGCTAAAAAATACAATTATGGGTATTTGAGTTTTAAACGCAACCAACAGTATTGATTTAATAAAATTGGAATAAAAATATTAGGGTATTAGATAAAGGAGTTTACAAGGGATAGTCCTCTGAGATAGTACTGAGGTCAAGTGCACTTTTCTTTCTTCTTCTTCTTTTTTATTGGTGCTATATTACATGATAACTAATATTACAAATCATGCTCATTAACAACCCTTGCAATGAAGAGACATTTTGTAAAATACCAACATATACAGGTGACCAACTATAAAATATCCTCATAACGAAAGGGATAAAAATAAGTTTTTGAAAACTCACCCTACACAAGAGAGCAACTGTAAGATACCCTCATGACTAGAGAGATAGAAATAAGTTTGTGAAAACTCACCCTATATAGGGAACCAATTGTAAAATGCCCTCATGACGAGAGGGATAGAAATAAGTCTATGGAAACTCAAACTCACTCAAAAGACTCCAACTACCACCAACTGTACTATGCATCAGTTGGTAGGGCAAGTGCACTTAAAACCCTGATAAATCAGATAATAGGGTGTGGCTGGTTAGAGAAATAGGTTCACATACTACGTCAATGTCAATAACAAATTAATTGATAACAAATACTTGCAAACATGGTGTCCGATTTCTACCATCTCTCTCTAACACTAGTCAAAGTGCCTTAAAACGAGCTATAAATTTATCATCACATCATGTACATGTCTATTAACGGGGTTATAAATCGCATCGAGTTGCTAGAGAAAAGGAGAACCCAATCATAACATGTGGGTGATTATGAAAATTAGTAGACTTAAAACTTCGCAATCTAAAATTTTTCTTTTTTCATAATTATATTGCTTTTTAATCATTTATCATCAACTATATATACAAATATCTATCTATTTTGAGTTTATTCTCTTTGCTTATTATCATTATCCTTAGTATATCATATTACTTTTTCTATTCCCAAAAATATTACACCCAAAACTTTTTTCTTTGAAAATTTTTATTGAATTTTAAACATACCCTATAAAAAATTATAAATCACATCAAATCCTCATGGGCAGTCAAAATCTCAAGTGTGACACATCAGCAGGCTTAAATTTTTCACATTAGCAAGTCAACTGAAAATATTATAATCAACAATTCACTTTTGGATTGTTATAGTTATTAGCCCGGCGATTACATGCGATCAGCAATACATCTGGATGAAAATATATTCTTAAAAGAATTTATGGACTTTTATACATATATGGGCTCCACCTCTCTCTTTATTCCTATGAATCTTTATAAAATTTAAAGTTTTGTGGTATTTTATTTAAATTTTTGAAAATAGATAAGATGTTGCATGTATCCATGACTATTTTATACATTTTTAAAAGTAAAATGAATTAAAAAAAAATTGTTAAATTTTATAGGGAAAAAAAAAAGATTTATGTGAGACTTGCGCTCCCGCACACTATATTTTGGGTTGGACGCATTTCATATGATCTTGCCACCTATCACTGGGCTCACCTTGTCCCATAACAATGTGATGCTTTCTTTGTCCTATAACAATATGATGTGATTGAATTGCATCTTAGGCTCTCTTAGTCCTATTGTGTGATTGGGTTTTCCCTGTCCTATAACTCTGTAAGTCATATTTGTAAAATTGACCATCCAATATATCAATTTGACCACTTAGTATGGATCATTGGCTTGTTGACCCCTTCATCATTTTGCTTAGTGGGTCTGAGTAGTTAGTTATTTTTGAGCTTAAATTCCAAAGTCAGTTAAGAAGTGGATTAAATATTTTATTAAGAAACCTGTCAAAAAAATATATTTTAGTAAAATAATGTAAGTAAATAATCTGGTAAATTAAATGTAAGTTAAAAAGCAAGATGAAAAGGATAATCTAAAGGTTTAATTTAAACTTGGGAAGGTTTAAGGGTTTAATTGCTGAAATAATTTTATTTTTGGTCAAATACGATGCATGAGCTGAGAAAATACAAAGATGAATTTAAATTTGGAAGTCTTAACTCTCCCCCGTGGCCTGCTGGACAGTATGTAAAGGACTTGAGTGGGATAGCTTTTCCATCCCAAAAAGGATTTTTTCGTTTTTAATACCATCCCTTATTTTTCAATACATAACAACTCTATTATTTTTTTTACATTTAATATTACTTTTCTCAATAGAAATGTAATTTATCATTTCCCAATACATAAACTTACTCAATCTCCAAATTTTTTGACGTCTCAATCTATCCCATGGAATACGTCTAAGAGGAGAGGTAGGATGCATAAAAGATGGAATTTTGATGAAAATTCCAAGTTGCCAAATTGATTTAGTTCGACGTAAGAATGGATATATAGAAACTCATCATCTTCCAAATGGCATGTGAGCTATTGAAGTGTTGATTCTGTTTATTAGATATATTTTAAATTATGCTGTTGTAAGCAGTGCCAATCACTCTTTAAGCTATATACTTTGCGAAAATTAATTATTTGTAACAGAAACCTGGACTAACAAAAAACAATTGGACCAAAGGGCCAAGAACTAAAGAAAAATATTGGACCAAATTTTGTTTAAACAAAGGGTAAGGGCTGACCAAAAAAATCTTAAATCTTAGGTAAGGGCTAACCAAAAAATTGAAACAAAGGGATAAAGGCTAAGAAAATAAATTGGACCAAACAGAAAGGTAACCAAAAAAATTTTGGAAGAAAAGCAAATGGTGAAACGAGGGGCGAAGGGCTAACAAAAAGAAGAAAAGGGAAAAACGGACCTAACGAAATGAAGAAAGAAAATTTAAACGATTTCTTGATTGGTACGTGTCATCTTGCGTAAAGCCATGCTAATTTGTTTATATCGTTCCCGGTAAATAAATTCGAAAATCACGTCCCGCTCGCTGATCTGCTACGGAGTTATCAGTTAAAACCACGTCAATTTCCATCGGTCCAATGAAAATCCCCGATCCCAACTCTGAAAACAAAAACTCGGCCGACCTCAGACCAAAAATCCTTCATTACATTTTTTTACAAACCTAAAGAAATAGAGTTACTCCTCCGCATATTCAAGATTTAAACCATTCATTAATTACTTTTTAAATAAAGACAAACCCAGCATGCGGCACAGAAAACAAACCCCATGTGCTTAAGATATAAATTTAGTAAAGACAAATATTTTTTAAGAAACCCCATGTGCTTAAGATATAAATTTAGTAAAGACAAATATTTTTTAAGTAAAGTAAAGACAAATAGGGAAAAAAAAATTTGGACCATTTCTCGATTTGTGCGTGTCATCCTTGCGCAGGGGCCATGCTAATCTTCTCTCTATCGTTCCAATTTTATCGGATGTCTCCGAAGAGACAGCATGACCCCTCCAGCGCAAGTATATAAACCAAAACAAATATTGCATGTCATCGATGTAGGAAACTTTGCGCAAATCCCCTTCCACCGCCCTTCGGAAACCTAGATGATTCCTGTCCGTGTGCCACTCTTCTATCGGCACAGCCATGTTAGTGAATTTCCAAATACGACAATAAAAACGTGCATCAAGACGCCAAATCATGCATCGTCCATTGTAGTAAGAATTCCGCTGTCAGTAGAACACAATTTCCATAAGCACAACAAGAACTGCGGTCAGCAGTCTCCAGAGCCATCATCCCAATTCCCAAACCAAATACAGGCTTAGGATTTGAAATCATTGATGCTTTTCTACAAACCCCAAAACCTCCAGCTTCATGGCGAACTTGTAGCTGTGCAATCCAATCAGCAATGGTTGAAGAAGGAAGGAAAAAAACACCATAGGACTAGTAAAAATGCAAATGGCATGACAGTAACATTCTCTGCTTTCTGTCGAGAATCGGCATGGACAGTTGAAGTTAGCATGAGCAAAGCAATGTAGTTTCTCTCAAAGAGCCTTGGTTACTTTCACCAAAAGATAGGGCAGGAAGTACCAGATAGGTATTTTACCTCACTCCACAACCTTCATTGAGTCTGCAGCCATTTTTCCAGCCCAGCTCCACGGGCACTAGTGGATTATTGAAACATATTTACCAAGTCAAATCCACATCTAGCCATTCATCTTGGAATCTTCAACTTCAGAGTTAAAAACAAAGCTGGGAAATGCGAGGGTGATTTCTCTGAAGAAAAATGGCATCCAAAATGCAAGCAAGTCAGAAGTTTCTAACAACTTGGTGCAGAAGTTTTGTGCAAGAATCAATGGTTTAGGGATGAAAAGAACCATGCACTAGATTTCATCATTTTACGCCATCTTTTGATGGGTCCACATTTGAATTTCATAAAAGTTCCTTAAGGCCAACAAAATGGCTAGCCAGTGATGCTCAACTCGATTGCTGCTGCACATGGATACATAATAGGCAACTCTAAAGCTCTCAATTGGTGCAGTCCTGATATTTATGATCCTTTAATCTGCACTAGTCATGATTGATAATGGACGGCCAAAGGATCACCCGCATATGACTAAACAAGAATCTTTCAAATGGTAAAGCAGTGACCACTTCAAATGGCAACATATCAAAACTTACTTCAGATATGGAAGAGTCATGTTCTTTAACAGTGTCGGATTCCGTTCTACAAATGCCTTCCATTCATCCAGATCAATTCTGCCATCACCTTTTGAATCTGCTTCCCTAAATGTCTGTAGAGAGGGTAGAGAAGTATGAGAGACCATCAAAAAGAAATTTCAGGAATTTGTATGACAAAATTCGTAACCAGAAAAAATACCATCTCACAGTTTAAACTCAATATCAAGCATCCACCACACGTTATCTGTTCTTATGCACATCTATGATGATGGTTGGGAAACTAATCAGCCAGTAATGGAGTTCTGGTATCATTTCTCATGCATTTATACTTTCAAATATGGTTTAGAATTGCACATGCAATAGAAGCTAAACCATTCTAGAAGGCGCACCTTTTCAATCATTGCGTCAACAACATCATCTGAAAGGCTAAGATCCAATTCACATAGATGTGCAAGCACCATTTCTTTCAACTGTTGAATGATAAAATCACGAGAGATACATCACTTGACCATCCTCAGAGTATATGATCATTCCCAGGGTATGTCTGGACAACTCACCAAGCAAGCAGATGACAGAACATATTTCAATCAGAATAGACTGCTTAATGAAACAGAATAACACAGAAGTTGCCAGACCACAATCAAGAGTGATTGGCTAGACATGCCTAAAACCCATGTACACAAACCTGTAAGAGTCCATTGGACAATGACAGAGAGTTTGAGATAGCCAACTCATTGAACCTCATAGTCACTTCATTTCGAAAGATGCATTACTTTTGCCTATGAATAACCATTTTTTCTGTCTATGCTAATGTTTATGCTGGAGGCTATGGGCTACCTAAATTGACGTGAGATGTCAAACTTCTGCCAGACTGGGACATTAGTATATCATAAGCCATAAAAGCACTTGTGTGAAGTGAGGCTTGAGCAACTTTCAACTTCCAGATGTTCCCAGATTGACTGCATTATTCTTGACTACCATACTGAAAAGAGTTGCCTCTTCTTGAATGTTCTTGAATGGTTTCAACTATTCGAAAAAGAATTGCTAGCTATGAAAATAGAAGTAGAACTTTCAAATGAATAACTTTCATACTCACCTCTGAACGCTCAATGTAACCAGCATCCCGTAAGTCGTATAATCTGAAGGCAACTGCAAGTTTTTTTTTTATTTTTTATGCAACTATATTCAGAACAATGAATAGTTTTAACAGTAGAAAGCGGAGGAGACTGAGAAACAATCATCATGATTAGACTCTGATGGAGTAAATTTGAAATTTTTTGTTTCGCTTTTGCCATTGTATTTGAGGTCAAAACTATTCTACTGAATACCAACCAAAATTTCTAATAACGTTTTTTTTATGGGCATATTTGAAAAGCAACAAAACTTTTGAATGAAATTTTTTTAGACAAAAGTTTTTGAAATTGTAGAGAATTATATGATATGATATGAGCAATAATGAAGAGTAAAGGCATTAAAGTTAAAATAGATATGTTGACTATATAGTTAGTTGTGTGGAAATAATTGAAAAGTAAAATAATTGTATTGGAAGATGGAAAGAAATAATTTTAAAAGACTAATTGTTGAGAGCAAAAAATTTTATATTGAAAAGTTTTAGTTATAACCAAACATATGTAGAGAAATTTATGAAAACCTTAAGCATATATTAACTGAAATTTTCACTTGCAGGTTCTGAAGCATAACATTATATTTGAGCTTCCAAATTGCAAGAAGAGTAGAAACTGAAACAGGGAGATTTGCTCGAGGACATTTACCCTACCAGAATACAGATTTCTTACATGTAATTTTCTCTGATTCAGGAGTATTTGGGTGAAAAACACTCAGTGACCTGACAAACTCCTCAAAGTCAATTACTCCATTGTGTTTAAGGTCAAATAGAGCAAACACCTGCGAGCAATTACCGATAATAAGCAGAAACGTCATGTGTAAAATTGGAAACTGTAGAAACGTTGTGTAAGACAGCATCTAGTTTTTTTTTCCTTTTCCTTTTTCTTTTTAACAGGTTGCATTGCTTTGACACATGTGACCTCTCCATGAGCATTGTCGTTGATGACAATCATGAGGTATTGTCAATCCCTAGGTAGATTATAAAATATAAAACTCATATGGTAACAAGTAGTTTAATGGGCAAAAATGAGATGACAGAGAAATAATAACAATATTGAAAATTGGGTGCAAACCCTGTCAGCAAAAAGATTCTTCTGATTACTATTTAATGCACGCCGAAACACTTCCTGTCATTTGAGAGAGAAAAAGAGAGTTAATACTTCCAATAGACAATATGTGAGAAAAAAATATTATGAAAGTGCGGTTAACATCATAATAGATGGTCAACTATAATAGCACTTATAAAATACCTTGTTAATAAGTCCATCACCAGTAATGGAACTGCTTAGTTTTCGAAATAGTTCGCGTAAAGCTTGCACCTCACTCATAGTGACTGCCATGTGAAAGGACTTAGAAGCACATAAAATAAATTGGGAAATGGTCATTTCAGACGAGTCTAAAAAACATATTTTTTTTTCCACGTGAAGTGACCAATATATTTAAAATATAAACCAAGTTTTACCTTTTTGGATATGTGTATATATTTATTTTAAAATTTTAAATACAATGGTATTTTAGTCATTTTAAATCGTTAAAAAAATTACTCCTCTGTTTAAAAATTCAAAATAAACACATATGCATGTCGAAAAAATAGTAAGACTTGATTTATAAATTAAATATAAATAAATTAACAGTTTTATTTAAAAGTTTTAAAAAACAGGCAATTTCAAACTGATTTGAAATGATCATCCCCAAATAAATTAGAATATGGAACCCAAATTTGTTCATCCACTTCAATAACCATAAGAACTGATCATTTTAGATTGGCTTGAAATGAGGTCATTGCAAGCTCCAAAACACTTTTTTTTTTGTTCTTTTTTTTTATTTTTACAAACCAGTTGTTCTAGCTGTATTTAATTTATAAATTAAAATTTTACCAATTTTAAAAATGTGTATTATTTATTTAAGATTTTTAGATACAAATATATTTTAGTCATATTTCAACAATCTGAAACAGGACTAAAATACCTCTATGTTTAAAAATTTAAAATAAATATACAAATCTCTAAAATTAATTTATAGATTAAATATAACTAGATTAACACTTTTTTTAAAAAAATTTAATTATTTTTCAGACGAGCCTGAAATGATCATTTTGCAATAAAGTTAGATTGTGATTTTAGAACAAAATCCAATCCGGTGCCTACAATAGTGTTTAATTCCAACTTCTGATGGCGCGTAACTGCTATACTTGTGAGCTATTTGGAAAGATGATCCGCTCTTGTATATTGTGATTGCGCAGAAATTGCCAGATTACAATTAAAAAAAAAAAATTGGCATGAACCATAAGTCAATTTATGGTTGAAATTTGAGGAATAGTAGCCTCTTGTGTTGGCTATACACATGCACAGAGGTGGATTGGAAGATAGTAGGCCTATCACAAATACATGAAAAAACTGCTGTGCTGAGTCCAGGCTAGCCATGGTTTCCATTTGCGCAGGCAACACCCTTCATGACACCAGACGCATCCCCACACCAAAATCCAACACTCCAAAGTACACTTACAGGCTGTTTCAGCAGCAAGAAGAGTCGTAGGATCGTCATCTCCACGTGGCTTTTTAGCGAGCTTCGTGCAGACGCAGCCCATGAGAAAAGCATGCATAGTTCAGCTTCAACCACGGGACAAAACAAGAACATCCGTCTCTAGCCCCCGCTATTTAGGATCGATAATCTCCTTGTGCAAGAAATTCCACAACTTTTAGTTGTGGAAAAAAATAGTAAATAATAAATTAATCAAAATATTTTTTTTAAAAAAAAAAAGAGAAAATAAACTGAAAAAATACAACAATATTGCCAACTACCAATTGGGGGTTTTACGGATACATTCCATGCACAGAAAACAGCAGCAGACTATATCATCGAGCCAATGTTTTCGTCGGCTTCTTAGAAAAATCGCACACAAGTTAGCAATTATGGCTCCATGCAGCAGAATTCCTCTTTGTTAGTTGCAGAAATCTATCGCTATTTATTTTATTGAATTTAATTTTTTAATTATAAAAATACATGCATCCCCTCGAAATGGGAGTTTTTTTTTTCGAGGAATAAGATCTGAAATTCTCAAACGACAGTAGAAATGCCAAAGACAACCAATCTACAAAACATAAACAGAACAGAGAAAGAAAATCCATCCCCACCAAGTCGATTCCGAGTCAAAAGAGCAGCAAGAGAGAGCATTAGATCGTGAGTGAACTGACCTTTTCTTTCAAGAGCTTTCTCCTCCTTTCCCATTCCACCGCTGCTCTCGTTTTGTAGAATTTGAGTTTTGTGTATGTCTGCGTCATTTTTCCTTTCCCATATTTTTATGCACTCGCCACCTGCTGTTGCTGCATTGAATTCTTCCTTTCCCTCCCAAAAGTCCACCGCCCCTACATCTCTCCTCGTACGTGCCAACCTCACGCGCGTGTTCGTCGTGGTGGCCGTCGCGGAAATTTCCCGCGTCCGAACGTCCTGCCTGAGTCGCGTGCGTCACCCCACAGCAAAATACTCCGCTGTCATTTTCCATGGGATATTAAAATATTTAAATTTCAGTCATTGCCGATATTTTAATATAGCAATAGCAGGGAGGGAAGCAGAAGAAAAGTCGTCCGGTTGTTCGTACCCGCGCCTCATTTCAACGGACGGGTTCGCAACTTCGCATCGGGGAAAAGTCGGTCATTTGTCATCGTTCCCCGCGTTATTAATTTTATCCATTCCATATAAAATTCTTGTATTGAATTTATATTCGGATGAAAATGCAATGATTACAAGACCCTAATGCTATGTACCCGGTGTCTTACACTTATTTCTTTAATTTTTTCTAAAATTTTTTTTACACAACTATTAAAATTATTAAAATTGCTACCAATTTTTTAATTTTTTAAAAAATATTTAAAAATTTTCAAAAATAATAAAATTTGATATGCGTGTTAAATATACTTCGATTAACAATTTCATGAAAAATTTAAAATAAATTTAAAAATAAGTATATACACCCGGAAGCATTGAGAGTATAAAATCAAGTTCTATAATTATATTGGTGATAAATAAAGTAGTATTGAAAATGGATAAAGTTGGATTGAAAATTTTAAAAATCGCTTTGAGAAATAAGAAATTGCCTTGAGAATTTTAATACATATTCAATTTAATGCTTGGAACAGACCCTGCATCAGTAGGCATGAGATGTGTTTGGGAATAGATAAAACTTTTGTTGACAATTTTTTAAGAATAAAAATTGTCAAATGATGTGATGTGAAATGGGTAATGATATGAATAAATAAGATAAAATTAAAATACATAAGTTAGTTGTATAAGCAATTCTGTATAAAATGATTGAAAAATATGATAGTTGCATAAGAAAATATGAACAAATAATTAAAAAATATGATAATTTTGAAAATTTAAAAATTTTACATTGAAAAGTTTTAACTTAATATTTTATCCCTATTGTCCAACACACCCATAATTGACCGACAAAGCAAATATAGTTGTGCATGCATGACTAGGATACCATCATTTTGAGTATTGATTATGAAAATATAAATATAAAGAATATATTTTATATAGCAAGAGAGTAATATGACAGGATATATAATGTTTAAGAGTAAATAGATGAAATTTAAATTAATTAATTAATTGTGTGTGTATTTGACACTTGATATAACTTCTTAGAGAAAATTTATTGATGCAATTCTTTAAATACGATAAGTAATATGATATGGTAACAGTAAATAATAAATAAAAATGACAAAGTTAAGATATATTAGATTTTATATATGTAGTGGTGGATAAATGATTAAAAAGGATAATAATTGTATAAAAAAATGTACAACAATTTAAAATTTTTGGAAAATGAATCATTTTGAATTGAAAATTTTTAAGTTTATAAGTTTTCATAAAGGTCAAATACACATATGAAAAATATGATAATTGATTAGAATGTAAGGTATTGGCAGTTTTTATTTTAACGAGGGGTATTAGGTAATGAAATATCTCAAATCAAGAGAAAATGTTATTCGTTTTTAAAAAATACAACTTTCGTGTGTTGCGAAACGGACTGTATATATCACATATGTTCATCATAATTTTCTTATAGCAATATGTTCATCAATTATTATTTTTTTTGGAAATATGCTTTTTCTTATACAACAGCCAAAAAGACACAGAAGACCAATCCCAGACACGGAGACACCTAGACAACGTCCTCAAAAGAGGATAAAAAAAATCAGCAAAAATATTCGTCATCTTAGAATAAGACAATTATGACTGTTTTGACTATTAAACAATCATGCATGACTAAGGCATCCATTTTCACCACTCTCGCAGGACTTGGAAATGACAACGTAAAGACTTTTTTTAGTTTCATTCACTGACGTAAAGACGTTTTTAATTTGGTTCGCTAAAATTCAATAATAATTACGTTTAATGTAGTTAGCGAGTGATTATTATTATTTCTACTGGCCACGAGTCAGAGGTATAAATTTGTCATAAATTTCAAACGAAAAACTAATATTGGGCCCAAGTTTGAAGTAAAAATAAGAACAATTCTTAATATTGACCGGAATTCACGCTCACCATCATTGGACCCATGCCTAAATAGTTGTATTAATACAACGCAGGAAATGGAGACAGGGTCCCCTGAACCGGTACGACTCGGATCTTCGGAAGACGAGCTTTGCTTGGGAGGAATAACGTACAAATGCGCCGCTTATACCGACAATCTCCATCGCTGCACTTGTCATCACTACGTAATTTTCAGTTAACGGCTCACCAGCGACGAAAATAGGATGCGATTCTGGATGAAAATATGAAATGAGAGAGCGTGATTAAAAAATGCTGCTGTGAATTGGAAATAGAAACAATTGCATTGAAAATGAAAAAAATAATAATTATTTTTGTACAACAAGAATTTGTTAGAAAATAAGAAATTACATTCCACCGTAATCAGACAATTATAGCATCTGAGATTAACCCAAAAACTTCCATCGTTTTTCGTGAATAATGCATGAATTGTTGATGACTGACTGATTCAGTGAAATCTTCTATGCAACCACTGCACAAATCGGAACCGAAATTTTAACTTTAACAGAATGGCCGAGCAAATTAAATTGATTGGGGTTGCAAGAGAAATTTTTTTTTTATTTTTTTATCTTGAATGAGAATGCAACTATATGTATTGGAACTAAAAAAAAAAAAAAAAAAAAAAAACTGTCTTGAAAATTTGTATACAGTCATGCAAATTCCATCCGAGCATACTACATCATTTGAAACAGGCGGTTATCCAACCGTGGTTCCCTTGTAAGTTGCCACCGGTACACGAGTTCCGAAGGCCACCAACCAAGATCATTTGGTGGGATCCACCTCACTCATTGTTTTTTTTTACTTCCCTCTCCCCTAAAAATATAGTTATTACAAAATAGGCCGGCTGAATGTGGTTAGTTTTTTAGCTAACACGAGCACATCTGAAGTCAACATTATTACTTTACGTACAGCTTACCTGCACGGTTTCCGCTGGCCATGATCGAGATCGTCGATTTGGTTGATTAAATAAGATGGTATTTTTTCACACGTAACAAAAGTTCTCCATTTTATTACCAATAGTACTTAATTCCATTCACAGTAGGCTTTCTAATTTTTTAATCTACAATGGGCTCTAGTTGATAAGCTAATTCAAATTTGATTCAGATAGATTCTGGAAAGGCTCAGAGCGAATGACGAAACTGACCTGGCCTGAGTGGTGAATAATTCACTGCTTCTGAGTGTATGTTTGTCACTTGATATAAAATGTTAAGTTAAAACTAGTTAATTTAAATTTTTTCATTTTTTACAATTATCGTATTTTTAATCATTTTTTCACATTTTCTTGTACAACTATTATACTTTTCAACTATTTCTACATAACTAGTTTATTTATTTTAACTTTATTCTCTTTATGACTCATCATTATCGCTATCATATTACATCATTTAATAATTTTTGCTCTCTAAAACTTTTCATCAAAAGTTTTATTTATTGCAAAACTTACCTTAAATGTACAATTTACACGAGTTTCTTTAAACACGATTAATTAATTACTTAATTATAAGTGCAATAATGGCAATGAATCATTTTACTCCTTCATATGACTTGGAAGCCGAGGAACCGGTTCTAAGGGACCACAGTACTCTCATTTATGTCTGGTGTGCTTGCCAATAAGTAAAAGGGTGTGTTTGTCCTGTGAAAAAAAATATCAATTAAAACTTTTTAATTCAAAATTTTTCACTTTTCATAACTATTTTATTTTTTAATATTTTTTTCACATTTTTCTACACAAACTATCCTACTTTTCAATCGTTTCCACGCGACTACCCATATAAGTAACTTATTTATTTCAACTTTATTATTTTCACTCATCATCATTACTTCTACTATATCGCATTATTTTTTATTAATTAGATAACTTCGAATGAAAAAACTTTTTATCAAAAATTTTACCCTCAACCAAACATCTAAAAAATATTAAGCTGAATTTTTATCTAAATTTTTTAACTTTGAATAACTTTATATTTTTTAATCATTTTTTCACGTTTTCTTATACAACTATCATATTTTTCAATATTTTTACACAATTAATATATTTATTTTAAATTTATCCTATTTACTGATCATTATTACCTCAGTCATATTACATTATTTTATAACTTTTACTCTCCGTAACTTTTCATAAAAGGTTTTATTTATTCCCAAGCATACCGAAAATTTGTCTCAGTTGTTTTTCTCCACTTTGGGCGTGATTAGAAGTCATAAGCATATGGATGAAAAGTTTTTAAAATTAATGAAAATGGTATGATGTAATATAGGTAATGATAAATAATAAAGAAAATTATATCATATTGTATATGTAAGTTGCATGGGTAATTATGTAAAAATGATTGAAAAAATAAAGTAATTATATATGAATATGTAAATAAACGATTAAAAAATATGATAATTATAGATAGCAAGTAAGTTTTTTTTTTTTTTTAAGTTCCGGATAATGAACAATTTTCAATTAAAAAGTTTTAGCCAAACAAAATTCTGATGCAGCCAAACGTGCCTCTCTTGACTACGGTTTTGCACTTCTTCTTTGGAAATGAGTTTAGTTGGCTAGCAATCCTCCGCAGCCATTTAAACATAACTACATAAGCAGGGCACCCCCATGCTCCACTGGTTTTGATGACAGACGGGTCCAATAATAAATACTAGTTCCAATATTTGTCCAGTGAATCTCACATTTCCAAAGCTTACGGCTTGCATTCACCATGTGACCAAATTTCCCATAATTTAGGTGCCAGAAAATCTAGTTACAGTTGGCGAATGACGTAAATGTTGACTCGTTTCTTCTTCTTCTCCTTCTTTTTTTTTCCCCCTCTTTTGCGGCCTTGGCATCTTTGATAAAACAAAATTCATAATGAAAATTTATCACGTTAGCGCAGGCCAAGCTAAGTAACGACTTGCTTATCCAAATTTCTTTTTGCACTTGTTTATATTAGTGTATTTAATATATAAATCAAAATTTACCATTTTTGGATTCATGTGTATATATATTAGATTTTTAAATGTATGGGTATTTTAGAGTCTAAAAAAATATACATACACATATATAAAAATAGTAAAAATTAATTTATATGTTAAATACACATATATATATTAACAAGTTTATATGAAGAAAGTTGATTTTTAAAATAATTTTTTTAAAAATGGGCTAAGTAAACCATTACTTGTCTCGAGCTAACAAAATCACCATTCACTTGTAACATATGCTATGAGCATATTTTTGTTAAAGCTGTAGCTCAAGCGATCCCATCCTATGCTATGAGCATATTTTTGTTGCCTCAGTACTTTTGCCAGGGTATCAATAAGATGTTGAGCAGATTCTGGTGGAGAGAAAATGGGGATAAGCGCAAGATGAGTTAGGTGGCGTGGAAGGATATGTGTAGGTCTAAACGGGCAGGGGGATTGGGGTTTCATGATTTGATGACCTTCAATTATGCCCTTTTGGCCAAACAAGTTTGGAGATTGTCGACCTGCTCTGCTTCCTTGTGCTACAAGGTTCTGAAGGCCAAGTATTTTCCCAACTCTGATATTTGGAGCTGCAAGGTGAAATCGTCTGACTCGTATACTTGGAAGGGTATTCTCAGGGCAAGGGATGTGATTAGGTCGGGTTGTCAATGG
This sequence comes from Annona squamosa, assembly GCA_035584095.1. NCBI lineage: Eukaryota > Viridiplantae > Streptophyta > Magnoliopsida > Magnoliales > Annonaceae > Annona > Annona squamosa. The sequence continues at coordinate 92,935,535 of JAXCLR010000001.1, read as the reverse complement.
AGGATTGGGGATGGAAAAAGAGTCCGGTTCTTCATGGATCACTGACTTGACTCGACGGTGTGCAAAGTGAGCCCTCTCCCCATGTCAATCCCGGAGGAGGTTCTGGTTGGCCACTTTATTGATGATGCTAGTGGGGGGTGGAATAGGGATCGGATTTTGGCGGCTGTGGGAGAGGGGGGATGGCAGACCATCAGTGTGGTCCCTCTCCCTTGCCCCTCAGTTGTGGATTTCATCTTCTGGAAGCATGAGGCTAGCGGTCTGTTTTCTGTAAAGTCGGCTCACAGATGGCTCAAGGGGGAATATGTGGATCCTCCTCCCTCCACTTGGTGTCGTGCTATATGGAGGATGAGGCTCACGAGGAAGGTGATCATTTTTAGGTGGAGACTCTTAAGGAATGCACTTCCCACACTATGCAATCTGGTTAAGAAGGGCATTGCAGTGGATCCACTCTGCAGGTTTTGCCTTAGTGAGATAGAGGATGCGGATCACCCATTCTTGAATTGTACGTCAATTGCCAGCTATGCTCGACAGGCGGCTGCTTGTGGGTACTTGGCGGGCTTGGTTCTAGAAACTGTTTCTTCATTGGTGGCTAATGATTGTTGGAGCGGGCTGGAGTTATTTATTGTGTATTGCTGGCGACTATGGTATTTGCGGAACAAACATAGGGCTGAAGGGATCCGGCCTGTGTTTGCTGATCTGTTACAATGGTGCAGGGATTACGTCGACAACGTTTGGCGGGCCAATCTCCTTCATAATGCGTGCGCCGTCGATATTCCTTTGGTTCCTAGGTGGACCAAACCACCGGCTGGGGCTCTTAAGATGAATGTGGATGCTAGATGCTTATTTGACAGGGGGATTGCGGGGTTTGCTGCTATCATTAGGGACTCCTGTGGATGCTTTATTGCTGCAAGGGGCTGGAGACAGCTGGGAGTGGGGGAGCCTCTCCTTATGGAAGCAGAAACTTTCCGGCTTGGAATCATGTGGGCTCTCCAACTTGGGGTCAGCAATGTCCAGATGGAATCCGACTCTCTTCTCTTGTGCACCTTTCTGGCAAACGACTGTCAAATTCTCTCCTGTTGGTCATATAATTGCATCTCTTTGATCAATCCTTTCGGCTAATCCTCAAGTTTCGGTTCATCATGTTCTTAGAAATGGTAATATGGTAGCCCATGCTCTTGCTGATTTGGTTTCAAATTCTGTCTTGGATCATTTGGAATGGCGGGGAAATCCCCCGCATGTTATCATTGATAAGCTTTGTATAGACAATTTTTTGGCTATGAATTATTCGGATTTCTCTAGTCCGAACCTCTCCCATAGGGTGAGGGGGTCGGCTTAGAGAAATCTTTTCATCAAAAAAAAAAGTAAGATAAAGGTATATCACACCTTCTTATGAGTTTGCTAAATTCATAAGATAAATTTGCAATATTTAAATATCAACTTATTTAAACTTTTAATCTCTTAAATTAAGTGAGAATCTTAGTAGTCTCAACAACTAAGATTAACTTGTCGATGTGAAATTGCGGCGTGCTCTTTTATGTAATTATGTTATGAATAAATAGTATTGTGTAATCCCTTTCATGTTTTAAATTTTGTTTGCATATTATTATCATCATCATACCATATTACTTTTTTCATTTTAAAAAATTGTACCCAAAAAATTCATTCAAAAATTTTATTAAGCGACAAACATGCACTTATGAAATTTGTTGAGAGAAAATATTTTATTAAAGAGGAATATCTTAAAATTTATTCAAATAACTCGAGATATTTATTTAGTACATTAACACATAGAAAGAATATTTTGATAATTTATATCAAAAGTTAACGATGTTTTGCAAATATACCAAGTTTTTTTTACTGTAATTGTAAATATACCAACACCATTATAGCACCGATAACCCGTTACTATACTATCATAGTGCGAATATATTTGTAAATATATATAAATTGTATGAATATATTTGTAATTTTAAAAATTAAGTATATATATTTTTTGTAAATGTACTCGCACCATAATAATGCAATAATGACATTATAACAACGTTAATATATTTGTAATTATGTTCAAACTATATGATAATTATTTGTTATTTATGAAACTATATAGCTATATTTGCATTTATGATCAAACTAATATGTATATTTGCAAATTATCCTAAAAGCTAATGCTAAGATTTTTTACATCCATGACATGTTTGTAACTTTGTTTACACAAAAAACTTTTCAATATAATTTATTTCATTTCTTCAACTATCTCAATTTAATTATTTATTCACTTATTTGTATACAGTTATGTTGCTTTTCAATCATTTTTTACACACATTCATATGCATTTAACATATATATTTTTACTTTATTATATTTGCTTATCATCGTTACTTGTATTATATTACATTATTTTCCATTATTTAAAAAATTTTCATTAAATATCACTTCTCAAACATACCATTAAAGTTTTTGAAACTAAATGTGATAAGATATGAGTTTTAACTACGAGTAAAAGAAAAATGGAGTTAAAATAGATAAAAAAATGGAGTTAAAATAGATATAGTAATTTTTATTAAAAAAACAGATTAGTTAGTTACATAAAAAGATGTAAATAAATAATTGAAAAATAAAATAACTATAACAGTAGAAAAGTTTGCGTGGAAAGTTTTTTGTGATTGCCAAACGCAGCTAAAGCTAAAGATTTGTAAAATTCACGAACTTAAGTACTTGTGAGAATGTGACCGATCTGCAAATCTCCTCTGTCTGAATGCTGGTTGGCTGCGTATCGCGAGCAGCAGCGTTGAGCGTAGGATGCCACCGGGGGAGTATTAGAAATTCCCACCAATTCTCAGCCTCCATGGAATCCGCAGCGGGGAGAGTGGATAAGCGAGCCGAAGGGCGCGTGCTGCAGTTTCAGATTCCAATTCGCTAAGAATTATTGTTTCTTAGAAGAATCCCATATCCCGTTTCGCTTGTCTATCACTAGCAAAATCTGGCAATAGAAAACAAAAACCCTAAGTACTCCTTTCGAGGGGAAATGGTATCTTCTAATTCACGCCAGCATCGACGAGACTCGGAAGCTCTGGACATAAGTAATCTGAGCGGTTCGTCTGTGGGCCATCTCCAGAGATTTTTCTCTTCGACATCCTTTTGGGGGCCGGGAAACAGACGGCTCATTAGCCATCTAAATACTTCTGGATGAGATTGATCCTAGAAATTCCTTCATTTTTCTTATACAATGCATGGACTGCTATTGACGATCAGAGCTGATAGCTTTTCGTCCGCTACGGTTTGATTTACTGCGGAAAGAGCAGTGCTTTGCACGGCCGCATGGACAGCTCAATGGAGCTCGATGTGGATGAAGAGGGACTGTCAGAAGGCGCCGGTTTTGATTTATCCGAGTATCTTGTAATTCTTTAATGATGTTCTTTGCTTTCGAATTTCTTTGATTTGATAAGCGGTCTTTGACGTTGCTGATTATTTGCTGACGTGGTGGTTCTTTCTTGCCAACCCACCGCGTCCGTGTTAATCTGCAGGATGATTCCGCTTTTGAAAATGAAAAATGTGGAATTTGTATGGATCTTGTAATCGACAGAGGTGCTTTGGACTGCTGCGATCACTGGTACGGCCCAACAAATTGCCATAGCTTATGTATATTTATCATATTCTTACTCATTCAAACTGCTTGTTAAGTGGATCTCACGAAGCATTTTGTCTTGTCCACGTGCTGCAACCTTTATCATTAATGGGATGCGATTGCCACAGGTTTAACCAAAGAGGTGAATTTAAAGTTGTCTATGGATTTCAAAATTCCATCAGGCAACAACTGCTAGAAAAGTGAAATGGCAGCACACATCGCATTCCGTTTTGTGTGCATATTTGCATCTTGCGAAAATCTCACTGCCCTCAATTTCCTTTCATTGTACTACATTACAACATAGTGTGCGAATGTATTTATGGAATGCCTTTAAAATTGTTATTTCATGGCTTCTGTTTTCAAGCAGCCTCTATGAATACTTTCAGAAGTAAATTTTCATTATGTTTTTTTTTTTTTTGAGTTTTCTCATAATTGTAAATGCAAATCCCCTCATCAGGGTTGATTCTGAGTTTTGTTGAGGATATATCTTGGATAATCTTATCAATTATCAGCAGCATTCATTCATTCTATTATAATATGCCATGTCGCTTTAGCTGTTGTTCGATCTCTAAATATTTTCTGTATGAAGTGGTGTGCATTTTTTGCCGCTATTAGGCGCCCGAATGCTAATTCTGTCACATGTTGGATATCACTGGAAATTTGAGTACCTTGCCAAGTCCATCCATATTCACATTTGAAGTCAATTTTTATTGAAATTTGTTATGGATGGTGTCATCCAAGGGATGCATGTTGGATTGATCAAAACAGGTTATTTCACATTTCTCAGGTTCTGTTTTGCATGCATTGACAATTGGGCTACAATCACAAATCTCTGTCCACTTTGCAAGATTGAATTCCAGTTGATCACATGCACTCCAGTAAGTGTTTTTCTTTCATCGTCAAGGATTTATTTTTCTTTTGTAAACTAAATTGTCTGCTTTGTGTTTTTAATGAGAACTAGTTTTTCCCCTTTTTTGGAGGTTGAGTTACATTTCCAGACATGCACCTCTTCAAGGTGGACTAGCTAAATTATAACGACTTATGAGAACCATCAGAAACATTGAGTTAACTTTGCCGTACATCTATACCAATCCTGAGCAATAACTAAATGCTGACAACCTTTTGTGCGAGCATAATTATGTTGAAAATTGCATAATACTTCATTTTTTAATTATCGAAGTGAAAGGCTGCATGCATCATGTATGGATACCCCTCCCTAGACCCTGATGTTTGAGGTGAATGATGTAAAAGAACTCTGAGGCTTAGAACGTAAATTAATGCATGTGAATTCTGTTTGAAATTGAAGGTATATGATACAATTGGAAACAACAAGTTTGAAGAAGATTCACTATCCAGGTAGCTTTTTTAATTTTGAAGTATGTTGATAAACAGGTTTTATTGCATGACTCACTTTGTTGTGGTCTCTTCTTCCAGTAGGCTTCATTCAAGTTCGATGTCATGTAATGTCTGCTGTTTTTCTGGTGAAAATTTTTCTTTGATGTGCTAGGCGAGTGCTGTAAAACATTTTGGTGCCTACGACTGGATCTTCCACAGTTACGTCAAGTATAATGGCTTGATGCATAATGGTTGTTTTATATGTTCATATTGCCTCACTTGGCAATTTATTATGTCAATTGGGGCTGCATGTCTCAGATGAGATGAGATCTTCTTGTTTCTTTCATTTTTTTGCAATGTTAAGGTGGGATGCTGAGATTGATAATCTTCAATGTGCTCCTTTTCTGCTATCTGTTCTTTATGGACAATTTCCTAATAACTTCTAACTTCTTTTTTAGTCTTTGATGTTGGTTGAATTATTTTACAATGTTGTTTTACTAGTTATTGATCTTGTCAAGAAAAGAAAACATGAATGGCTCACAATATGGTTCTGTGCATTTTGTTTAGTTTTTTGGTTGTATTGAAACTGTTATGCTCTTCTGCCATTCTAGTTGTTTCCTCATTGTCATTATGTTTCACCTCTTCGTAGCATCCATATGATTTTGTTTCCCATGGGCTGGTTGGGAACTTATGTAGACCATAGCATAGGAAATATAAAAGAAGGCGGTGCATTTACCATAGGTACATTTACCCTTGATCAAACACAACTATGTTTTGTTCAAGCCATCCAATATCCATACGAGACATCTATCCTAATTTTGGTTCAAGCCAAGCTGAAACATTGGTGTAGTCCAATTTAGTTACTCTCAAAAAAGTGTTTCATGATATGTCCTTTTTTTTTGGCTGTCATTTCCTTCATCAATTCTATTATACTGTCAGTATTTCATTAACTTGTCTATATAGGCTGTTATAAACTCGAACATGCTTTAGGCTTCATTTGGCCACACATCTTATACTGTGTAGCACAATTTCATTGCTGCTTTTTCAAAAACTTTTTGGATGGATAAGTGATATTGCATGGAATCCCATAGACCAAATCATCTGTGAAAGTATTGTGACTGAAAGTAATTCAAAACTGGTTTCATACTATTACTCTCAACTAGCAGGATCTTTGGCATAGTGCTTGGCTAAATGAAATCTTAAATCTCTCAACATCTTTCAGTGCTGTAGCCCAAGTCTTTGATTTGAATTGTCTGTTAAGGAGGCTAATTGAACAGTGACGCCTAATCCTAGAGTGAATATTACCAATTAAATTTTTTATATGAAATAGTGCATGCCTGCACATTCACAGTTTGGATCTGTGTGCTATAGTTTCCACACGCAGTTGTCCATGAACGTGTCATATCTAATTATATGTATCACTATCTATCATTTGTTATTTGTGCAGCTGCGCAGATGCTATCACTTTCTATTTCCTTTTCATCTTATCTTTCTCTCTTTTTATGTGTTTGCCCTTCTTTTGTTGTGTCAAGAATTTTCCAGTTGCCAGTTTTTTGAGGTGGGCACTTGGGCTTCACTAATTTGCTTGGCAAGGCTGTTTTTCCATGCAGAGATGATGATTGGTGCATTCAAGGGAAGCACAACACTTTATCTTTTCCATCCTACTATATTGATGAAAATGTAACAGTTTACTTACGGCCACTTTTTATTTACTTGTTTTTGTCACCTAGAACTGTTCTCTTATAGTTATCAACCTGTAGGCAGTTATATGTTTGGATGGTGATGGTTGCAAAATTAGAGGTGGACTGGTAACAACTGAGGAAGATTTAACTCTCGATACATCAATCGCTTGCGATTCATGCGATCTATGGTAAATACTTATCTTGGATAACTCTATGTAGGAACTTGGAATATTATAGCTCATGTCATGCTCATGCTACTTTCAAATTTAGTTGTAACAAGCAATAGTTCAGGAATGTTTTCAGTGGCCTGTTTTTCTTCTTTCTAGTAATTGCTAGCCTTTATCAGGGCAGATATAGTTCATTTTGTCAAATCTTTTATGGCTCTTCTTGGGGATTAAACATTTCTGATGAGTGGTGACGACCTAGGATATTTCTGCACTGAGGCTTATGAATCTTGTATTTTGACATTATATGGCCCATCTCTGCATTCTAAAAGATTTTTTTTTTTTCTGATTTATTTGATGAACTTTAGATACATTCTATGGCAAGTCTCTTATATTTAGTATTCTCCTACCTTCCTTCAGCCTTTGAAATGTCTTTTCTGTAAATAGGTACCATGCTTTTTGCGTGGGATTTGATCCGAAGGATACGTCTGAGAATTCCTGGTTGTGTCCTAGGTAAGTTCACCTGTTTTCTGACACCGCTTATTTTGTTGCTAGGAATATTTTGTAATTTGCTTTACCTCGGATCAGTTGAAATCTGATGCCATATCAAATGTTTCTACATCAGTATTAAACATGGTTATTAGAATCAGAGCAGACCTGCCGGTTTGACCAGTTCCCTGATGTAGATCCAGTTAACCCAGTCTGGTTCTATTCTAAAAAACTTTGTGAACTGTGTATCTCACAGTCGATATGGACAACCCTGCCCAATTGGTTTGCTATTCAAAAAGGCATCATTTGGTACTGCAGGCAGGGAGTGAGTGGGAAGCAGAGGAGGAAATATTTTTGAAAAATGTAAGAGTAGTATGATATGGTAGGGGTTAAGGTGGGAAGGAATAGGTAGTTTGAGAAAATGATCGGAATATAAAGATAAAAAGGGAAAAATGGGATAGCGAGATAGTCAAGATTTCAAATCATTTTTTGGAAAGTGCGGAGAAGAGAGCTTCCCACCCATCGTTGTTACCACATGGCGCCAAAATCTTTTGACTCAAGTGTCGTATTTTCAAAAGTGGTTATAAGATGAGTTTTGAAAGATTACTCTCAACTCTCTTTTTTAATGAAATGTAACCCTTAAAATAACAAAATGAAAGACCAGTTACTTTAGAATTCTATCAAGCATGATATATAAATGAAATTATTAAAATGTGTATAGATGAAACTTGAGAGAACATTGTTTGGGCGGCTTAAATTAATAAAATGATATATAATGTTTAGCATTATAGTTATATTGTGCATTTATGCTTGTGTTACAGTTCAAACTGGTTTGCTTAAACTGGTTTGAACCTTACAAGACCCTTTGCCAGTTGATTTATTTGCCTGGTTTTGATAGCATTGTTGTTAAATTTGATTTGATGTATGTTCTTCTTCTTTTTTTCTTTTTTTGAGTCCTTTTGTCTTGCTGTAGGTGCAAAAATGATAAATTTGCAGAGAAATCTGATGGAGTTCCAGGTCAAAAGGTTCTTGAGCAGGGTTCTTATGAGACCACTGATGTGGAAAGTAGAGTGGCTGATGCTTTTTCTGGAAAAGTATTCATTTCTGTGGCTGATCCTGGGGAAACAGCTGTTGTGGTCTCAATGATTGATGAGAAGCAGATGACAGGAGGTAGTGAGGATTTGCCATCCAAGAAGTCAGATGTTGGCAGGGATGAAAAACATATTCATTCTTCTTATGAAGCTGGGGATTTTGCTAAGTCAGAAATGAAACTAGATGAGAATGATAGAAGCTCCTTGATTTTCAAGTATGATGGGACTGTTGATTCTTACACTCCAAATAATCTAGACAATCATGAAAGATCTTTCAATATTTCACCAGGGCAGACTTTCTTACAATCACATGTCAAGAGGCAGGAAACATCACTGTCACTATCATCATCACATGATGCATCACTCTTTTCACCTCATGACTCTTTGGCACTTAGTGACTTGCAGATCAACAGTGTTGATGAAGCAGATGCATGCAATGGATGTAAGGTTTCCTCATTAATGCTGCTTGACACTTCCTGCAATTTGATCGTTACTGTCTGAATTCTGAAAATAATCCAACATTGGTGTTCTCCTAGGCTTCTTTTGGACATTCCATGATAAACTGTCTTCCATTTATGTTTGAAAGTAATAGTGGTATTAATGAAGTATCCAAATTCATTTCTTTGCTTTATTAGTGTATTTCCCAGTCCTTTGTTTTTACAAAAGTCTGTTTCTTGTGACTTGAACCTAAGACCTTTGGTTGCAACTACAACTGTTACTTTGTGCCGAGGCCTGCCCTCATAAATTCTCTTTCTAAAAGAAGTTTCAGGAGATGTTTAAGAACCAAGTGTCTTTTATTGAATTTGAACCCTTAGCCTCTATTCAAGTGGTAAGAACTTTTTATACTTGATCTATCATGAAAAACTTGGGGAAATAAATTACGACAACTTACTGATGGCTAAGTCCATTCAAATTGGACTGAATTGCTGGACAAGTCTGGTCTTCTGAATATTGCCAATAAATTTTTTATTCAATTACAGCTGAAACTGTGTATGTTTCACTCTTTTTATGTCGTAATTGTGTTTTTCCATTTGACATTTTTGTCAGATAAAGAAAAGGAAAGGGATGTTTCTGAGAAACAAATGGCCAAAAATGAGCAGAAACCTTCGATTAAGTCATCATTGTCAGGTAAGTGGTTCATTAAAATTGATGGATTCTTTCTACGGCCATTTGGTGAATTTACATTTTTTCTTATGATGTTCTCTATTGAAATGTTTCAGTAAATAGAGTCCCTAGCAATACTACAGAGAAGGTGGTTGAAACATGCTGGAATAATGCTATTGCTAGCGGGGTGAAGAGAAAGTATAGAGATGAAACAAGGTTTGTTCTCCATTTGCTTGGGATCAAGATGTGATGCAATGTGCATTGCCACCTTCTCCAAGTTTATAGCAGCCACCTATATACAAAGAAAAGAGCACATTTGTGAGCAGACATAATGAAGTTGTTCCTCTGGCAATTAGCACTTTTGACGTACATATTAGACCCTTTAGGTGGGGGAATGTGATGTTGGCTGTTGGCATGGATGAGTTAAATTTCAGTTGTTCAATCTCAGGCTCTCCACTGTGGATATATAATTTCGTTGTTTGAATCCAAACATCCCTACTTAATGCTGTTGGACAGGATACACTGTTACCATCAAAATTGTTAAGTGTCTGCGCACTTTACTTTCATACTTATTTGTTTTCCTAAGGTGGGCATGGTGAACTAGAAACAGCTGTTTTGTATATTCCAGATATTCTGGTGATCCAACTGTGGGATATCGCTCAATAATTGGTTTTTTTTGTTATCTTTCCTATTTACTTAATGTTCCTGATACTCTAGTTGCTTCTTTCCTTCGGCAGTGATGCTCACATGAACACATGTAATGCATACAAGAATGTCAGTGCCAAAAGCCAATTGGAAACTAAGATTCATCGAAAGAAACACAAATCAGAGGACAACATGAATACAACTTTGAACTATGTTGATTCTTCCATTTCACCTGTCCCAAAAGAATTTTCTAGTCCCGCACTTCCTGAAGATACGAAATTTTTTTGTGGAAAGGAAGCAGATGCCTCTGATATTATGAGTCTAGTTCAAGAGGACTGTAAATCTTCCAAGGCAGCACTGCACCATAGCGCTGAATGTAAATTGACAAGAGAAGGTGACAGTGTTTCTGGGTTGAGAATAAAAAAGATTATGCGACGAGTTGAAGACAAGGAGTCCTCTATGCTACTTCAGAAACTGCAACAAGAAATAAGAGAAACTGTTCATGGTAAATCTTCAATGGATTTTGAGAAGAGTGATATGTCGGATTCAAAGCTTCTTACTGCATTCAGAGCTGCAGTTGTTAGACCACAAAATGAACAGATTCATAGAATCCATCCTTCCATTATAAAATCCAAGAAAACGATGATCCAGAAAGGCAAAATACGTGAAAAGCTGACTAAAAAGATTTATGGTAGTGCCAGCGGAAGGCGGCGTCATGCATGGAACAGGGATTGGGAAATTGAATTTTGGAAGCATCGATGCATGAATACTCAGCCTGAGAAGGTCCAGACTTTGCAGTCAGTTCTCAACCTCTTAAACAGTTGCTCAGATTCTTCTTTAGAGGTCTCAGAGCAGAAAGAAGGGCCTGAAGCGGAGAGGAAAAATTCCATTCTCTCTAGATTGTATTTAGCAGATGCATCTGTTTTCCCAAGGAAAGAGGATATTGAACCTCTCTCTCTGCATGTAAGTTCTGCTGCATTGGTTAAATGTGATCAGGAAAGCAGTCTGAAGAAGGAATCTCCAAAGGCCAAGAATTGTTCACCAGTTTATAGCGCTAAATCAAAAGGCAGAACTCCCTCATGCGATAGTACAAAGAAGAAAGGCAATATACTGAGTTCCAATGGAGTTTCCCCTTGTCTGAAACTGCAGTCAAAGGGGCCAACTGGAGGGAGATCAACCTCCTCTTCTGTTTCAAGTGGTTCCAAGTGTCATACAGATACTGCCAAAGAAAATCCGGACAAGGCTGATGATGCGAGGACTGATAAAAGGAAATGGGCCTTGGAGGTCCTCGCCAGGAAGACTGCTAAGGATGCAGCTCATGGGAAAAAAGAAGATAATTTGGATCTAAAAGGAAAACATCCTTTATTGGTATGTAAAGCTAACGGGATGTGTTATAGTGATATCTTTAACCATAGTTCTTTCCAACTTCTGATGTTTTGGAGTTGTTTGATGTGGACAGGCTCAGTTACCCGTAGATATGAGGCCGATGTTGGGTCCCATTCGCCATAATAAAGTTCCTATGCCAGTTAGGCAGGTACATTGATGTATTGTTAAGTAGTTTGCAGTGATTCCATTCTGTTAATGCTAACCTTTCTAATTTTTAGGTCATGTGAGTTCCACTCTTCCTCTTTGTTCTTTCATTTTTAGCTCTACAACTTTTGGAACCATTAACCCAACATAGTTGTGTGCTTATTGGTTTCCCCTTCGTAGGTGTAGGTGTGTAGTCAAGTCAATGTCCCGAGCTACTTGTGGTTGCTGATAATGTGGCATTTATTAGTAATCTGATAATAATTTTTTGTGTTATCTAAGTTACTTAGCTATTCTTGGGTCAGATATTGCTATTTTTACCTCTCATGACATGCAACTACTTTCAGCTTGAGGGTCAGATCATTAATCGTCACAGACTTTCAATTTCACCTTTTTGTGGATTGTGAATCATAATTAACTAGTCAGAGGATTTTTGCCAGACTACCTTTACTTTCGTTGTAACCCTTGGATTAGCTGTTATGGTTCTGCTATCATTCTCCATCATAAGATTTGTAAGGGCATTTGATTTTGGTTCTATCAGAAAATTCATCTGTACCTTAAAAGTGCATGCATGTGTACACAAGCATCTAAATGTACACAAGATAAGAAACTTTGTTGGCGGGTGGAGATTAAATACTCACTTGTAGTTACACTTGGAGGCCCACAGGTATCTTTGAATGACCTGACTTTGTGCGTCCCTTTATCTGCATTGATGTTGGACAATTATCTGGTTGGCTTTTAAATAATATGGTGACCCATCGATGATAATATAAGCAGATAAAATGTACCAATTTGCTACCATTTAGTTTCTTGGATCAACATATGCTGGTCCACATCTTACTTAACATGACATCCTGCTTCTTCATCTCTTTCCGCTTCATTTTCCAATGTGGCTAACTTATTCTCATCATGGTGCATTTGCACACTTCTCTTGTGTAGGCACAACTCTACCGCCTCACCGAACACTTCCTGAGGAAAACTAACCTGGCTGTTATGCGTAGAACAGCAGATACAGAATTGGCTGTTGCAGATGCAGTCAACATTGAAAAGGAGATATGTAACAGATCAAACAGCAAGCTGGTGTATGTAAATCTTTGCTCACAGGTCCTGCTACAGCGTAATTGTAACAACACCAAAATTACCACATTAGAAACAGAAGCGTCTTGTACAGAGGTAGGTTCCCCAGGAACTTCAGAGCTGCAAACCAAAGAGCCTGCAGAAACAACAAGTGAAGATGCAGAAGCTGAATTAAAAATGGCTGGTCTTGTCTCCGATTCTCCTCCAAACAGTCCATCTCATCCAATGAAAGACCCTAATGATAGTGTTGAGAATGTACTTGACATAGATTCACAGGAAGATATGGACATTTATGGTGATTTTGAGTATGAGTTGGGGGACAGTGACTGCATAGACTTATCCAACATGTCCAGTACTTCTGACTTGCAGTCTAAAGACAAAGACTCAAAAATGAAAGTGGTTTTATCCACTACTAATTGTGATAAAACACAAAATGCTCTCAATTCTAATGACACAACACATCCACGGATTGGGTTGGCAACAAATAATCATGAAAGAGGGATGATTGAGGTACCTGCAGATTCTCTGCCTTTGTTCAAATGCTCTACAGATGGAGATATTGGAAGCTCTGGCATGGAGATTAAGATGGATGCTTCTTGCCTTTCTCTTGAAGCCCATCATGGTGGAAGGGATGAAGAGCCTTCTTTAGCAGAGTGTGAAGAATTGTATGGTCCAGAGCAAGTACCACTGGTGGATGAAAATTGTGACAAATCAGCGAGTGATCCAAATAAATCCTGGGGAATGGAAGCAATAACGGAAGATGTTGCTGTTAGAAATGAAACTGACCAGTTGAACAAAACTGCAGCTGTAGTATCTGACTTTGCAAGGGGAAATTACTCAGAAAATAATGTTGGCAAAACTGAAAATCCTTGTCATTCTTCCACAGGGAAGGATTCTCCAATTCCCAGTGAAAATGGCTTGAGAAAAGATGCAAAATCAAACAATGACAAGGATATATACCTTTCTGTAACAAAGAAGGTAAGAGAAAATTTCACATATTTTTTCTTCTTATGCATTTTCTAGGTGTGATTTGGTATTTAAGAAAACCTTTGAAATAAAAGCTTTTAGTGTAAAACTTTTGAGAAGGGAAAAGTGATGTGATATGATACGGATAATGATGAGGAGTAAAAATAATAAAGTTAAAATAGATAGGGAAGGTTTATGGGTTGTTGTCGAGAAATGATTGAAAATAAGGTATATAGAAAGATGTGAAAGAATAATTAAAAATATGAAGAGCGAAAAGTTTTAAATTGAAAAATAGGCTCACAAGTTTTTACGATTGCCAAACACCCCCTTTATTTGGGGTTATTTGGTGAATTTTTTATGATTGATTCCTTTCCCCCTTTTTCACAGTACTTTTTTGATTTACATGGATGTGCACACAGATTATTCAGAGTTAGCGCATTTTAAGTTTAAATAATTTGCATGCAGAGTTACATCCTTTTGAATTGAATTCTGATGTAAATTCCTTAAATTTCATTTACTTGTCGAGGTCAACACCATATTTGTCAAAATTCTGTGATGGGCATCGTGTAAAATAGAGACTGCATAGTTTTACCTTTAAAAGAGAGAAAAAACAAAGAACTGTCAAGTTCATGGATTTTAAATTTATGAGAAAAATAGTAGATTTTTTTTTTCTTGAAAAGCAATAACATTATGCAGGCTTTTTTCAAATGGCCATCCTCTCAGTAAGGATAGCTGAAACTTGTTGCACCTCTACGCAGAAGAAGCTGGGTTACTGCTGCAGTGCAGATTTCAGAAACTTACAACTGTATTACTTCTGGAAATTGCCTGTTTCTACTGTGCTATTGTTTTCAGCACCACTTAAATCGGCTTCAGGGTAGAGTGCATTTGGTTAGTTGGGGAAAAATAATTTTTTCCCCTTAAAAAACATTTTTCCACAAATACCTTACTTTACAATCATTTCAACACATCTTCTTAGACAACTACCTTACTTTTTAATTATTTATACACATTTTCCTATACAACTACCTTTACTTCTGTCTTTTCAAAAAATTTCCTACAACAACTTTTCAAAAATTTTTTTTTCACAACTTACTAAACACACCCTTAGTTGACTGGGTAATTTACGCTCCTTTCCAAACGAAACAGAGATAATTTAGTTCCTTGATAATTGCCTAAGATCAGGATTACCTGGAAACATTTTGTAACCTTTTTCTTGAAATAGCAGTATTGTTCATAGCTGGCAGTGTGTCAATATGTGAAGTGCCAGTAATCTTTTTTCCATTGCTTTATATGAAAACTATCCATTTTATCTTTTAATTTATTTTATTTCTAAGTATTACTTCCTTTAATATAGTTCCTTATTTTCCCCCTTGCCTTTTCCACGTTCCTTTCTCCCTAGTCTTTTCCCCATTCCCAAACACTCACTACTATCTCTCTCCTTTTTTTTTTTTTTTTTTTGTAAAAAATAAAAAATAAAAAAAGATTTTAATGATTGAATGGTACTATTCCATGCACAGATGAACTCATGTTGGCTCTACTGAGAATCACTGGTGAGATTGGAGTCACCCTCAGGTCACCTTGAAATCTGACTTGAGGACTCATTGTTGCAATTTAGGGGTGTGTTTGTTAACCACAAAAAGTTGTCAACTTAAAACTTTTCAATTTAAAACTTTTTAATCTCCACAACTATCTTATTTTTAATTATTTCTTCACATTTTTCTATATAACTATCCTACTTTTTAATCATTTCTACACAACTACCAACACAACAAACCTATCTATTTCAACTTTATCCTATTTATTCCTCATCACTACCCCTATCATATCACATCATTTGACAACTTTTTATCTATAAAACTTTTCATCAAAAGTTTTATCCATTCCCAAACACACCCTAGATCACAGTTGTTCACAAAACTTTGTAATTGAAATGAGGTGTACTTTGTTATAAAAAAAATGAGGTGAACTTTTGTGCAGTAGTCTCACAAATAGGTCATGTGCAGAGCCAAAGTCTACCCGCAACCTGATGAACAGGCTATCCAGCAAACCTAATGAAACATTTATTACCAATGCTTCTTATTCCTTCCATTTCTCAAGGTCCAAGTTGACCATTGGTAGCATATTTTCTTTGTTCTGTTTGTCAATGTCCAAGTCAAACATTGTTGTCATCCAAATTTGCCCTGAGCCTCCTGGCAGTAGCCATAATTCTCCCAAAATAAATTAGAAACATCTTCGAAATTGTGACCTGTCTTTTCCTAGTTTTCTGTTTGCAGTTATTCTGCATAACCTGAACTGATTGTTGCAGGTGGAAGCATACGTCAAAGAGCATATCAGGCCACTCTGTAAAAGTGGGGTAATCTCTGCTGAGCAGTACCGATGGGCTATAGCAAAAACAACAGAAAAAGTTATGAGATACCATTGTAAAGCAAAAACTGCAAGTTTCCTAATTAAGGAAGGGGATAAGGTGAAAAAGTTGGCAGAACAGTATGTTGAAGCTGCACAAAAAAATTAATGTTTTTACTACTTTGTTAAGCAGCTTTGGATGGTAATTGGTGTTGTGAGCGACATTTTCTGTTGTTTGGTTGTCGTTTGCAAGTTAAAAGGTTGTAGACAAACAGAAGCATCTGCAAAGTTGCAGAATATAGATGCTGAACGCTTATCCAGATTTCAGCCAGTGATTAGTCCTGTGGAGGTATTCGCATTAGAGTTTGCAAGTACTGATCCGCCTGCATACAGAGCCTGTATAAATCTGTACAGAACTGAGAAAACATCATTTTCAGGTGAGTGCATTTTCCCCTTTGCTGACAAATGAGGTATCCTAAATCTTCTGACTTTAATGAATGCTTCTAGGTGTCAAGTCTGCTGATTGTTCAATTTAGGTAGCAACTTATCTTCGCTGGAATCTAGAAAGGAATCTGCTGTTGAAAACTTTAGGCACAACCCAATGCAATATGCAAAGATCTGAACGGGGAGTTAGTTTGTACTTGAAATAGGCTTTTGTATATAGTATAAGGAGGACACCTGTTTAGAAGTTCTGTTTTTCTGCATTGAATGTCGAACTATGATGCAGAGGACCAGAGACATTGGGGTTTAAAAGCAATTGATAGCTTCTATTCATTATTTTTACAGTTTTGAGTCCAAACGTTTGGTTCTCATCTCGTTTAGCTTCAATAGGCCCATGGACAGATTGTAACTGGAATTTATGTGATTGAAAGTTATTTTATACGGAGTGACTGGATTTGCTGTATGACTTTTGGGTCCGCCAAATCTCTCCCATAGATGCGCCAACCCGGTCTCACCATGGGGGCCACCAGCTTTTTCCATACGAACGAAGAGGAATAATGCGGATTTCGCACGGAAGAGGGGAGGAGAGAAATATTTCTTTGTTGCTGCTGGAATAAAAAAAAATCCAACGGCTACCATTCAATACGCGGCATTCTATTGCTTACGGGTCCATTCCATGGCATGGGTTTTTTGTATTTTGGTCCCTCTAACTATGCATATTTGCTTTTTAATCCATGAGTTTTACATTTTTATTTTGTAAACCCTGTAAGTTTACTCTCTTTGCATTTTAGTCCCTGCCATTAATGCAATTCAGAAACTCTAGCGGTAACTGCGTATATGAGTCGATGCATCGACTCATATCTGCAGTTAATGACAAGGTTATTAGTCAACTCATATATGCAGTTGATGCCTTAATGGCAGGGACTAAAATGCAAAGAGGGCAAATTTATAGGGTTTAAAAGGCAAATATGTGAAATTCATGGATTGAGAAGTAAATATGTGTAGTTAGAGGGATCAAAATGCTATTAACCCTTGCATTCAACCGAAAGAGACGCAAGAGCTGTTTGGCCGGCCGCTATTAAAGCTTAACTATGCGCGTGATATATTTATAGCCAATTATATAACCAATAATGTATTTGTAGGAGAGATTGCTATTAAAAATGGGAAACAAACTCTCCACAACAGGAAGGACTCTTGCCAGCCACCTGTGAATGTTTGTCGGCAACTATGCTTGTTTTTTTTTTTAAAAAAGCTTTGATTTTACTAATTATGCCTTTTCCAAGGCTATTTAACATTATCTGGTGGAAAAATTTTAGCAGAAAACGAAAGGCGGGGTCCAAAACCACTAGTAAAAGCAGATTGGATTACGCGCTTTCTATCTTCAAAACATGCGGCCGAATAAGCTGGCAGGGTCCGTTTGAGAATGCTTTTTTTTTTTTTTCAACAAAAAAAAAAATCATACTATTTTCTCCATACTTTTTCATGCTATATTCTCTATACTATTTTGCAATTTATACACAAATCTTAATAAACTATTAAGTTATACAAATGACAGGTTTTCTATCAGCTTGTGCTTTGTTGGGCACAGAATCTTCGATATGTATGCAGATCCCTTGCCTTACATGAGTAAAAGAGCGAGGTATGGGGTGCTTTCTTTGCCTGACTTCTGCATAAGATCGCATGTACCACGTCTATCAGTTCAACATGCAATAGACCACATTATCCGACCAACTCCCATTCACTTGAATCAAGAATCACATCGAGACATGGACTTTACACGTGAATTTTACGAGTTCGTAGGACTTTAACGAGCTCATCATCCGTGATCTTCACCTGTGGCTTGCCCCATCTAAGATCGGCTTGAGCCCAGATTCCAGTACCTCTACGCCGTAAACAGTATTACTTGTGGGGAACTCTTTTTTGACGGACACCATTAGAGCTTAATGGAGCTGGAATGGGAAGACATTTGTGGAAAAGAGGCAGGACGCACCCCCTGCAACTCTGTTTCTTCAAATCCCAATCTCTCTATAACGTTTGGAGTCGACACTTAAATGATTGAGAACGAAAACCTACCAGTATTTGGTAGTGTATCTATTAAATTGTTTTGGAACTACTCAAAGATTTATTTATTTATTTTTGGTTTTCTGTGATCATTGAGAGACGACATGTCTGGCCAATCCAGGCAAGATTCTACAGGATGCTATCACATTCCTTCAAATGTACAACTTATTTCAAAAATTACAAATGCGAAGAGGTTTCCAGATCTTAATCTTGATATGTCATAGACTCCATGAAGGGAAAAATCACTTAAGCTCGAGCTTGGAATTTCACAACATCACTGTATCTGTTGGAACTCACCCCCATCCGGCGGATCGAAAACTGGAACTTCCAGCTCTGGCTGATGCGATATCATTACCACTGATTTGGGTAAGCTTCCCTGTAGTTTGATTCCTCATCCTGTCTCAGCTGCCTTATTGCAGCATCTGTTACACGGGTGTTCAAAAGCCTCCGGGCTATTCTGTCCTTTGCTGTTACCTTCTCACGCAGCATGGATGCCAATGTCTGCTTCTTGCCCTCAAAAGCAGACCCCCTGTGAAGCATCATGGATAAATCTTCCCCAGTAAATTCTGATCGTGAAGTTGATGCAATTGCAGATTCCCGGAGGACTGCTTCATTATGCTCACGAACCTTTGCCAGCTTTGCACGTTTTAATGACCTCTTATCATTTTGGCTTTTCTTCTCTTCCTCCCCATCTCTACTCCTAACATTCTTCACTGCCTGTTTTGCTAGTTCCATTGCTATCGTTTCTCCAAAATTAGGTTCGTTCTCCCCATCCAAGTTATCAGTTGTCACTATGGAAGAGTCTTCCACGGACTTGTCTTTAGTTGACAGGTTTTGATTGATGGGATTTCCATAATCATCACGAGGAATGACAGGACCATGAAAGGGACACATCCGCAAATCCCTTCTCTGACAAAGCCCACCTTTGCTCAAAGGAGCATGGCATGGCTGAATTTCCACATGTTTTTCGGTGTATGTTGTTGTTTGAACATTCAGCTCTGCAATTTTTTTTGCCGGAATAACAGCATCGTAATCTACTCTGCCCCAATGACTCTCGAGTTCCAGGCCCCTCTGGTTAGCCAAGTATTCACGGCCTGAACCCCAATCCTCCAAGAAAGAGCCCCATGGCACTACTGGAGCCTCAGCCAAAAGCTTCTCCTTAGTAGACTTTGGCTCAGAAGATCTTCCTTCCATCATTAAAACCTTACCATTAGATTTTCTGCCATGATCTGGAGTTTTGCCTTTGCCAACCGTCATACTTGAAGTGCTGGCAATTTCTTTACTTGGTCCCATGTCTTGCCTAGGAGTCTCATTGTTCCAAACCTCAATCTTGCCCTCCTCCCAGAGGTCTTCCTCTTCTTGGTCAGCAGTGCCTTGAAGAGCACAGCCCATTTGTTCACATTTCTTTTTTGAGGATTGAAGATTGTTGCGGATATCAATGAACTCTTTCAGCATAGAATCCCTGAACTTGTTGTCAGCCAGGTCAACCCGAACAAGGACAGATACTGATTCCTGCAGTAGCGGAAAATGCCTTGATACAAGAAGCTTATATAACTCCCTCAACACATCAAAAACTGCTTTATTGTCACTGTTTTCACGAACCTTTCCGCCCTCCTTCAGTGATTCCAAACGGATCTGCTGCAAGGAAGTTCTGAATTCTTCAACCCCTTCATCCTCGGCCAAACTGGTGTGATGGAAGTTATCTTCTTTAATACTCACAATTTCTAAGCATTCTCCTATTTCATCCAGCGTAGACTGTATTTCACCCTTGATGGAAGCATAGTTTTCCTTCAAGGTTTCATACTTATTCAACAAAATCTCCCTTGACCTAATCTCCCTTTCCCTTCTCTCTTGCTGCAACCGAGCTGCATTTTCCACCTGGTTAGGGAACTGGAATTTTAGAATGTTCTTCAGGTATGTAAAGCCTAACCTGAGCTGTCTGTAATGAATCCCAAATGAAACATTCCACTTCTCTAGAAGTTCTATGCTTTTTGAACGCAGCATAGATGCAATGTTGCGAGGAGGGGGGAGAGGAAGATTTCTTCTGAAACCAACACTTAAGCTCAGAAAGTTATCTAAGTCGATAACAAGGATGGATCTGAAAAGCTTTGAACGCATGAAGAGTTCATCAACTACGAGAAGTGTCAAGTACCGCACCTGCAAAAGCATTTGACAAGTTGAGATTCTCCTTCAACAAATAGTCCCAAAAAGAAAATAAAAGCCACGAAAACATGACAATAAAGGATAACACTACCAACGACATTGCGCTCATGAAAATCTCAGCACAGTAATTCTATAGAAAATACGAGATACAATACAGAGTTAGCATGGGCAAAACACTGGCACAATATTGACGAAGGCGTGCATGACTGTTGGATTGAAACTTACTATCCATGTAGGCACGCAGGAATATTAGATAGTAACTCATCACCCACATAGGAACACATGAATTTGGATGGTAACCTATTAATGAATCTTCTATGCTGCTCACATTTGGCCAGGCATAACAACCTGTTCGGCGACTTGTACTAGCAGCTCAGTAAAAAGAGGCAACCTTTAGCATTAAGTAATCAATCTCAAAGAGTAGCTCTTAAGAGCTGATTCGATCCAATACTGCTCGGATCTAATTATAGAAGCTGTGCTGTAAGAATTCGTATCCAATATGTTAAAAATTCACCAACTCATAAGGCATCTTGGTTCCTCCAACGATTGCTTCGCACGAAATTGGAGAAGCGCGTTGCCTGGAAATATACATCAATACTATACCTCCTACAAACATCAACCCTATCCAGAGACAGAGGTAGATGCCCTTAGGATCACGTCAGGCACCCATGACCGTCAGACTGAGCATCTGCCCATTAGGGTATTTTCCCAAGCAGTTAATTACAGGCAGTCGGCAGTTCCCAAATAGGGCATACGAGAACTAGAACGCCAAATGGAATCAAAAACGTAAACAAGCCATCTTCATTGCATGATCAGCACAACAACAACAGAAACCAGTATCCCACGCAAAATGAAGTTGCGAGTTCTTGGTTGCGGAAATAAATTTTAAAGAGATTGCCAGGGGCAGAAAGGCAAAAGAAGAGACCTGGGAATGCTGTTTCTTCATTTTGTCTATGAGGGAATCGACGGCGATGCGGACGTTGGCATCGGAAGAGCGGACGGCGAATTTGATGGCTTTAAGGAGGCGAGGGTCCACCTCTTGCGCTGTGGAATGAGTAGCTTTCTCTATCAGGGCCATCAGCTTCTCCCCCTCCCCGCTTCTCTCCTCCATCCTCTCTCCCTCTCTCTCTCCCTCCCTCCCACCTCGAAGGATCCCGATCGTCGTTAGAAACAGAGATGACGGAAAATATGTCGAACGAATGGCGTCGGCCGTCGCCTCCAATCCCGTCGTTGTCAGAAGAGAACGCCTGCAAATTTTTGTCCGTCCGTCGTGGGCCTTTTGCAAATTGCCCGTCTCAAGTATCTCAATTTTACATATCCACCAACCCCTAATATACGTACGTATCTGTGTGTTGCGCTTTTCGCGTACGAAATCGGGTGGAAAGTGAACTCCCTTGCATTTTTCTGTTCCTTTAAATTTTCTTTTAAGGATTCAACACAGGCATTATTTTTTAATTTATCGTCAGCTTAAAAATAAAATATCAACTAATTAAAAAAATTTATGATTTTTAATATTAAAAATATAATTATAGAATTTCAATAAAATATAATTCTAGAAAATCTCATGCATTCATACTTGTTGCCGGTTTGATATAAATATAACTAAAGTGATTTCGCATATGAAGTAATCATCCATCGCAAAGAATATGGTGGCATGGCTTGGACCTTTAAAAAATAAAAAATGCCTCAGTTTTATAGAAGCCTAAGTCGAACAAAACAAGGTCGAGAGGTCTTCACAAGAACTCTTGTGTAAAAACCCGCGCTAGTCTCGTGATTCTTGGGTTACGATGCCTCGTGTCACCAGTTTCATGAAATTAGTTCAAAATTTTCATTTTGATAATTGATGAGAAATACACTTCGTTTATTGTCTTTAATATCATTTATTTACGTATATCACTGAGATTTATTCCAAATTAAAGATGTATATTAGTGACATTTGCTTAAATATATATTTATGTGTATATTATAAAATACTAATTTGCAAATATACTCGTGTAATTTTCAAAATTATAAATAACTTTCACATAATTTAACCATGATTGTAAATATATTCACAATTATGACACTGCTATTGCAACGTTATAGCATTAGCATATTTGCAAATACATATAAATTATGTAGATATATTTTTAATTTTAAAAATTAAATCTTCATATTTAGTTTTGCCAAATATATCCACATAGTTTTTTTTGAAATTTTTTTATATAAATGTTAATTTTAGTGAAATTAACATGTGTATCAAGTTTTATTATTTTTTGAGATTTTTATATATTTTTTTAATTTTTGAAAATAAGTGGTAGTTTAGTAATTTAAAATTATTAAAAATGCCACTGACTTTTAAAAATAAAAAATATAAAAATCTTCAAAATTGGTAAAATTTGGTACACATGTTAATTAAACTTAAATTAACATTTGAATAAAAATTTTTAAAAATAAGTTAAATGCATCTCAGTGCACTAGGATTCAAGTTCTATGCAAATCACTCAAATGAACATTGGAAGGAAGAAGCAAAATACACTTGGGTGCACTTTAGTTTCGATGCACTCGAGTGCACTTTATTTTTTTATTTTAGATATTTAGATGTTTGTTTTTTATTTTTACAAATCAGTGACATTTTAATAATTTTAAATTTCTAAATCACTAAAAATGTTATTATTTTTAAAAATAAAAAATTTAAAAAATAGTAAAAATTAATACCTATATTAAATACATTTAGATTAATAGTTGTATAAAATTTTTAAAAAAAATAAAAAATAAATTAAAGTGTCCGGGTGCACTGTATCGAAGTCCAACAAGGAACCGTATTGCAACTGGGCGTACTTAGGCTCGGTGTGCTCAGGTGCATTTATCCTTTTTTTAATATTTTTTAAAACTTTTTATAAGAGCGTTATTCCAAGGGTAAAATGCCACTAATTTTTAAAAATAAAAAATTTTAAAATAGTAAAAATTGATACACATGTTAAATATAATTATATTAATAGTTGTGTAAAAACAAATCTCAAAAAATTTACTAAAAATTTCATTATTTTAAAAATCTAAAAAATATTAACGAATTTTCAAAAGTCATAAAAATTAATACACATATTATATGCACTTAGATTATCAATTGTGTAAAACAAATTTTCAAAAAATATTAAAAAATGAGTATTTACACTAAAGTGCGCTCGGTGCACAGAATCATATCCGTTCTTCCTCTGATTTTCATG
>JAXCLR010000001.1:92874650-92911516 GCA_035584095.1 Annona squamosa | reverse complement strand
CCCCATGTCCTAGCTTACATATGGGACGCGAAATGTTATAATTCTGGCCCAGGGGAAATTCGCTAACCACAAGTACTCACATTCGATCGGATCCTACCCGTTGGTTTTCCATTCAGTCAAAAGCATGGCCCGAGAACTTCCCATCTATGCATATTAATTTTTATTAAAAAAAAAATGGTTGTTTTGGTTTTTGAATGAATTGTTTCAATTCACACTATTTTTAAGGATGTGACATATAAAGTAGTAAAGTACCAGTTATGAACCGACAAATCGCGTGGGTGACATGCATGTAATGCTTAGTACCGCCGGAGCACGATATGGACCGTAATCCTCTTGCTTTCTTCCTTGCTGCGCTTTCTTCGCCTGGATGCAAAAAGAGCGGATGGCAACGCCGGATACCAACTAGTTTTTTCGTTTATCCCAAAATAACCCTGTGGTTCTCATTTATTTCTTCTCTGCCATCCTCCCACCTCGTCTTCTGTTCTGCTTATCTTCCTCCCTTTCATTGCTCGACTTCCAGTCCAAGTTCCAGCTTCCGATTCCAAAACAAAAGCAGGCTCACTATTTTTCTTCCCAAAATACCCATATTCTTTTTGTTTTATCCTTTTCATGCCTTTTTACTGTGATGATGTCCTGACAATCTTGCCCTTTTCTTGAAAAACAGAGAAATTTCAGTTTTTTTTTTTTTAATTAAAGAAAATTTCAAAATCGAAGTAGTCGGTCCCACTGTTTGCCTTCCTTAGACCATCTATGCCCCCCAGCGGTTGATTTTCTGCCCTCCTTCGTTCTCTCAAGCGAAAGAACCCAGCAGAGGCCATGTCTGCTGCAGTGAGATCGAAATCCGTAAGAGAAGCGGCAGCGAGGGCTGCTTCTCAGTCCAGATACTCCGTCTCCAATCACATGCATGTCGGAAGGTTTTCACATATTCGCGACAGCAAGTATAGTAAAAAAGGGGATGACTTCTGGACGAAAATGCCCTTCTGCCTTAGCCCCTTCAAGTTGGTGTATCTTCAGGGAGATTTGATTGATAGGCCGGGCAGGTGGGCGGGGATTGGGAAGGGTGGCGATCGGCTGTCGGACCGGGTTAGGTCGTATGGAGACCCTCCGGAGATATGGCAGCAGCAACCCGGCGATGGCATTACAGTGCAGTCGCCTCCGAACCCACCTTATCCACCCAACGTGAAAGTGTTCCGTGGCGGCGGAGGGAATTCGGGTTCTGGCGGATTTGGTTCAAAAGACGGCTCCTGTTGGGGAGGTTCCAATTTGGGGAATGAATTTCCAACTCCAAAGGAGATAAGCAGAGGCCTTGATAAGTTTGTGATTGGACAGGAGCGAGCAAAGAAGGTAACTTGGAGGCCGGTGTGTTGTTGCGTTGCTGCTTTCTATTGTTTGGGCTGCAGATCAGCGCTGCCAGCAACAGCTCAGTGTGGTGTGGTTGCTTGAGCCATTGGAAGTGTCAATTAGACATACTGTTGATTCATTGGAATTGCTCAGCTGTTGTTGGTGGGACTCGCTCCTGATAAAACAGGAGATAGGAAATAATCAGCCTTTTCAAACTGTTGGAAGATTTGTTCATTTGGCTCCTCATGTCTTCTTCAGATGTCATAATGGTTTTGTTCTTTGCTTATGAATTTATGCGTTTTTTTAGTGGCCTGTAAATCACCGGTCTCATTTTGCAAATCAATTTTCTTTTGTTTGGTTGCAAATTAATCTATGTATAAGTGTTGTCTTTGCAGATTATGTATCTTTGTTTGGTTCTTTCCTATAGATAGGCAAACGTGTCACTTAAGGCTTTTCTGCTAAATCAATACATCATAGCTTTAAGTGCTTGAAATTATTGCTTTGGTGAATGTTATGTGGAAAGATGGAAAGTCACCCCATTGGGCTCACATTCTGTTCTGCCAACGTGTGTGGCCACTTTTGATTTTTTTTTGGGGACTTGACAGAGGTATCCATTTCTGGAGTTAGAATTCTGTAGTAAGAAACTACATTTATTCTTATCTGCAATCCTGTAAAAAGCTTCTAAATCCTGCGATGGCTTGCTTATCTGTTTTTCTAAAGCAGTTCATTAGATTTGATTGATATATCTGTTGCCAGTGCCAATCCTGTTTTGATGATGTGTCTTTTGATGATGAAACTGTTCTATGTTGTCTGTTACCTCACTTGTTGCTTAAAGATGACATAATAGTATTTTCCACATCCAGGTCCTTGCTGTAGCTGTATACAATCATTACAAAAGGATCTATAACGACTCACTGCCAAAGAGGTGAGGTCCAAACCTTGAAGTTTTGAACCTACTTTCTTCATTTTAGAATTCATACGAGTTCCTCTTATGTTCATGTTTTAAGGCTTTTTGTTTTATTTCCAATCATGTTTTTGACTGCATGACTAGGTCTATAGTGCCTGCTATTGATGTTTACTTATCACTATTTGGAGCGTCAGGTCTGCAGGAGATTCAGGTCCTAGCGAGGCTGATACAAAGGACTTTGATGAGGTGGAGCTGGAAAAAAGCAATGTTCTTCTGATGGGTCCAACAGGATCAGGTACCAACTGTGTCTGTTGTTCCTTGTATTTGTTCAAATGAATCAATCATTGCAAAAATGAATGGTCTATTTTTGTGCACAAAAAGCTAGCCTCACTGTCTGAAGTTTATCATATATGCATGCATGTCTATTTGTCTTATATTTAGCATGACCGCAAACAGATGGTTATAGCACCTGAATTCATACTTATCCTATGGAAGTCACATTTTTACTTGTATTTGGTGAAAGCAATGACATAGATGGGTCTCCAGAATTCCCAAAAATGATGGCAATAGTAACTATGCGGCTTTGGGAAACATTGGAATTTTTTGCTTCAGTTATATCCAATCTGCAATTTCAAGTCCAAGCCCATTTCTGGACTGACTTCCTAGTGAATAGCCTGGATCCCTATTGCATACATTGGAATCTTGATTTTTGAATACATATAAGAAAATAACCAAGTGCATTCGGACTGCACCGTAATTACAGTGCAGTCCGTGCACTGTAGGACCCATTTGATCATAAATGAGAAATCTACTCCACCAATTGTATTTAGAATTATTCGCTTTATTAACCTACCAATTTTTACCCAAATCCAACATGTGTATATGTCCCATTTTAAAATGGTACAAAATGAATATAATAAAATAGTTTAATGTAAATATCAAGTTTAAAGTAATATTTTCAACATCTAAACCGACCAAAGTATGATTTTTATATGGATAAATAATTGTATAAAGTTTCATTATATTTTAATATATGTGGGGCCCATTTTACAGCGGGCTGCACTGGATAGGTTCTCATACATATATATATTCCCATGTATATAAATTCAAGTGGTTAGAAGGTGTCGTTCTATGATCTTAAGTATTGCTTCTCTTTCAAAGGACATACTTTCATGCTGTCATGCAGCAACACTGTAGTCATTTTCTGAATTATGGTGACATCATACTTCTTTCAATTGTTTATACTTGTGTCTTAAAAACCAATCTATTCACTTATGCCTTTGTAACATTGCTCAAGGACAGGGAAGACATTACTTGCAAAAACCTTAGCACGATTTGTAAATGTACCCTTCGTCATTGCAGATGCAACAACACTAACTCAGGCAAGTTCAGTACCCTTTGTAATGATGTTACTACATCTGTATTTCTTGTAACCCATTCACTGTTTGAGATTTTCAACTTTCTCCCCTCTGATGGACCTCGCCTTTAGATACCTTAGCCTGAAATGAGGTCAGTTTATTGAATGCAAGGACAATGTGTTGTATCTTATTTTGTCCTTTGGACAACATCGCAAAACTGACAATGGCTTCCCATGTATGGCAAGCCGACTTAATCCTAGGAGTTGCTACTTTGTCATAGTGAAGAATTTCTATTGTCTCTTAACACTGCCTCAATGAAATGAACATGCAGGCTGGATATGTAGGAGAAGACGTGGAATCAATATTATACAAGCTTCTGACGGTACTTATAAAGCCCATAATCCAAAAACTCAAATGGTTTTCCTGCACTATATTTGAGAATTCTAACACTGACTTGGTCTTTTGTGCAGGTGGCGGACTTCAATGTGGCTGCTGCCCAGCAGGGAATCGTCTACATTGATGAAGTTGATAAAATCACGAAGAAGGTATTTGAATTTACCTTTTGGTTGTTCGAGAAATCCGATGCTAATTTGCTGAATTTTGACAGCACTTTCACATGGTTCTTATTTTATGTGTAGGCTGAGAGCCTCAACATCAGCCGAGATGTATCTGGAGAGGGTGTTCAACAAGCATTGCTGAAAATGCTCGAGGGAACGGTGAGTGCACTGCCATGAAATGCATATCAATAAATCCTAGTAATGCTTCTGTGGTCTCATCTCTTGATACTTTTAGTGCTTCAATAATCTGGAAAACGATGATGCTGATGCTCAATCCTGACCTGAACCAGGTCGTCAATGTCCCAGAGAAGGGAGCTCGGAAGCATCCACGAGGGGACAATATTCAGGTATTTTCTGTACTCGTGTTGTAAAATGAGGGTTGTGCCAATGGTACAGCTGCATGTACCTGTCTTCCAGAGCTTAGAGATTGTCTATTCTGCTTCTTTGATTCTATTACAAACTATTTATTTCTGTGGAATCTGGACAAGTGCAGTGATATTTGGATACTAGAAATAGATTAACTGAGGTTGCCATGTCTGCATAATGATTTATTGTAACAGATGTAAATGATGGCATGTAGTGGCTTATGCATGTAAATATTTGTGGTCTTTGGCACTTCTCAAAATTAGGGATGCTTGATGATACAAACGGAACTTACCAGTGAACTTGTGGCTCATGTAGTGCATGCACATGCATGCGTGGCAGTTATATGCATTAATTTATTAATGCAGGATGTTAACTTGCTAGGTGGACTTTCTTATAGACTAATATCAGAACATGATTAATCAGTTTTGTTTCAATGCAAAATGTATCCAGCTAGAAATTCTATCTTTTAATATTTTTTTGAAATTTTTTTTTGTAAAGCTCTTAATGTTAATGTATTTAACTTATGTCAAGTTTATGATTTTTGAAAATTTATATATATATATATATATATTATTTTTGAAAATAGAGGTATTTTAGTCATTTAAAAAGTACTAAAACCCCCCTATTTTTTTAATAAAAAATATATATATATATATACATGTTCAAAAATGGAAAAATTTTGTTTATAAATTAAATACACTTAGATTAAGAGTTTTATAAAAAAAAATTTCAAAAAAATATTAAAAAAAGGAAATTCTAGCCGGTTGCATTGAAACATTCTCCCATGATTAATGTGTTTGATGAAACATGAAAATGTCTTTTTAGGACCGCGCCCTCTTAAGTACCTTGGGCAACCAAATGTCTGCTTTCTGTGTGAATGAAATGCTAAAATTTGGATGCATTTCATAATTCATGTGGAAAAAAAATCAAAAGTTTTGCAATTCTCTTCAATGTTTATCTTGATTCTGTCTATTGTTTCTAATTAATAGCAATGTGGTCATTTTGCAGATTGACACGAAGGATATACTGTTCATATGTGGTGGTGCCTTTATTGACTTAGAAAAGACAATCTCAGAGAGGTTTATACCCAATGAGAAAGATTCAGTTGTTTGTGCTCAGTTGTTTGTGCTGGTTCATCTTGCAAGGATTCTAACCTTCTGTATGCCTATGCCCAGACGCCAGGATTCTTCTATTGGTTTTGGAGCACCAGTACGTGCAAATATGAGGACTGGTGGTCTGACAAATGCTACCGTGACATCATCTCTACTAGAATCAGTGAGTCAAATTCAAGAGATGCTGGATCCTGATATGCTGAGTGATAGTCCATAGAGAGTTGGCTTGGATGGGAGCTGCCTGGAGGATCCTAATCTTTGACCTTTGAACTATTGTCCTGTGAGACTTCTGGGCTTGGAAAAGTCAAAATCTTTATCAGCTAAGCATGGGGGCCATGGATGAATGTGGACATATTTGCATCAGGATGACACTACTAAGTATTGTTGTTATGATTACAACTTTAATGCCGCTCTAGATTTTTTTTACTTGATTTTTTTTGCTTTTGCAGGTGGAAAGTAGTGATCTTATTGCATATGGTCTGATACCTGAATTTATTGGACGGTTTCCTATACTTGTTAGTTTGTCATCTCTCAGTGAGGACCAACTTGTTCAGGTACATTTTACACAAGAATGCGCCTCTTCTTCTCTTTTCCTTTCTTTCGTCTTAACCACCTCTCTTTTTTCCTATATGCTAATCAAAGTATCAAGGTTAGTCTTTCCTTGGTTACTTATTATGGTCCATGCCTGAACACGGATATTATAGATCATCCTTTCAGTAGATGCATGTGAAACATTGATTAGACACTGTGCCAGGTAGGGGGAATTTATCAAAATAGAATGCCATTAAGAAAAGTAGAGAGAGGCTGAAAAGCATGGTTAGAGGTTATAAAAAAGGTTAGCAGTGCTTTTTTTTCTTTTTTGATGGGTAAGGTTAGTAGTGCTTTATAGTAATGAGAATGTAACGCTCTTTGTTGGGAAAATATTATAACAATGATTAATGATTTAATATGATATTGATGATGATGATTCACGGCCCATCGTTACAATGATTTGCTCCACTAGATTTACACTTGTGGATTCAGCTTTGGAGCAACTCAGGTGCATTTGGGATTTTCAGGATGGTCTGGAACAAGAATTGTGTTCATGATGTTTTGTTTTTGCAGGTTCTCACAGAGCCCAAAAATGCTTTAGGGAAGCAGTACAAAAGGCTGTTCCAAATGAACAATGTAAGTTTTGGTTCTTGAGACCGTCCTGATCAATTATTTTCATTTGTTTGCAAAGCTTGAAAAACCCTGGGATTTAGATGACTCTGACACTTTCAGTTCCCAGGTCAAATTGCATTTCACAGAAAATGCGTTGAGGCTGATTGCAAGAAAAGCGATGGCTAAAAATACCGGGGCCCGTGGCTTACGGTCATTATTGGAGAATATTCTGATGGAAGCAATGTATGAAGTGAGTAGTCTCTGTTAATTCTTAGTAGCATCCATCTAAATGAATGAATAGATTTGTGGTCTTTTGATATAAGAAATTAGTGGTTCTTCAATATCATATTCCTGCGTGGATTTGCAAGCACATGAGGGAGCTGTTTTCCTTATGCTATTTCAGATTTTCTAGGATGATAGTGAACTACGATATGAGAATAGAGTTTTAGGTGGGCAGGCACTGGTACTTGATTGAACCATGTTTTGTTCAATTTTTTCCAGTCCAGAATCAGATAATGTCCCCATGGCAGACACCTGGGACTTGGAGCATCACAAAGCCTTGAGCCATTTTTGGAGGGCAATCAGAAGGAAATTCTTTGCTTTTCTGCCACTGAAAAGCATGATAGTAGGCTTGTCTTTCCAAGTCAAAATCGAAGAATCATGAAAGATCACTAGTATTTGCTGTGTGTATCCAGTGTGTTCGAGTTCTAAATCACAAATTTACTAACTATTATACGGTTGCCTCCAAATGCAGAGATTTATGGGCAGCTGCAAATTTTCTTTATTTTTTTTAAAGATATGTTGGTCCCACCCGGATATTTTCCCTTGTGAATTTTAGCTTTTTTTGGAATTTGTTTGGTATTTTTTGTTTTTGAAAAACAGAAAAATGGGACACATCCATGCCCATTTTACTCATTTTCAAAAATGAAGAATACCAAAACGAATTCAAAATTTTGCTAAATTTTACAAGACATTGGGTGGGGCTCACAAGTCTTTAAAAATTTTCTTTCATGGTAACCTGTAAATTGCACAATTTATGGGCACCTGGTTACCATGCAAAGATGCATGTGATTTTAGAAGTACACTCTTTTCTAGGTATATATGGACGTGCAGGACAATTGGATTAGGCTTTTATTTGTATTATCAGTATGCAAGAAATAGTTATTTTTATTTTTTTTTATGATGAGTGGAGTCTAATATGAGTGCATTCTTAGGAGATCTATTTTCTAACAAAATCATATACCATTGCTGTTCTGAACCAAGAATTAGGTGAGGCTGTCATACATACACTCTTTTGCAGTGCATAGAAAATAGGTTTCTTCTATGATGGGCAGAATCTGGCCGGAGCACATTGTTTGGAGATTTTAATTTCTAGAAAATTTGTATTAATCTTGATCTCATTTCCTGTGCAGATTCCAGACAAGCGAATCGGGAGCAGCAGAATTGACGCTGTGGTGGTTGATGAGGAAGCTGTTGGATCCATTGATGGACGGGGATGTGGAGCCAAAATTCTTTGTGGAGATGGTGCCTTGGAGCACTACCTGTCACAGAATAATTTGAAGCAAGTAGTGGTTCGTATTCTCAAACTCTTATTATATGTAGCTTCCTTCATTTAATCAGGAGGTGTGAATAATTCAAATGTCAGCGCCCACAATATATTTAAACGTCCATGTCTGTTCTTTTCTGTGCTTTAACTTGCTCTACAGTACAGCTGTGAGAGATGGAGATTTTCAACTAAAACAAAACACTGATTCTCCAGCTCATGAGTAGGATATGGATTAGGCTCTGAAAGAGCACACGAATTCTATGCAGTCGATGATAGAAATCTCTTGCTAGTTAGCATTACCCATTTGTCAATACATACTATTAAATTTTTGTTTCTAAAACGTCCGTCTATAAATGAATCTCACTATGTCAACTGTTTGTTGTGGTGCAGATAACCCAAGATGGGTCTGAGGGAGAAGCAGAGGCGGAGTCAGATCTTCCTTCTAGAGTGGCAGTCATGTAATAATCCTGGCTAGCGGGCCACTCAATGAGATCCCCCGCCATGTAAATGCATAAATACATGAACAAGTCTATATTTTTCATTACACTTTTGGCAGGTTTCTTCTAGGATCATTTGTAGACATCCTTCCTCTCTTCTATATGCCTAACATAAAATTGTTATACTTTGGAACAGTAAATTATGTATGATATGGATGCAATTGTATATTTTATTTTATCATTGCTTGATTTGGTGGTGGGGCGTCTATGGTCAGACCAAAAACTGGCATGCGTAACCAGGCTTAATCAAATCTTTGATCTGGCTGACCTAACTTGGAGGCAGATTCGAGTCGGGATTTTTGAGTTTTTTCAATTCTTAGATGGCCCATTTAATCTATATTAAGATTTCTGATTCAATGCATTGAGATTTCAGTACACCTAGGTACGAAACTTATTTTTTAAAATTTTTCATAAAACTGGCAATTTAGGTGCATGTAACTTATATATTATGTCTGATCATTTTTGGAGTTGCATCGATGCATGTATTTATTTTTTATTCATTTAAACATAATTATATATATAGACGTCTCTAAAATGATTTCTAATTTTGTAATACCGTATGCTATGAACAATCGTGCATTTAGCCCAAAAATATTTGTTTGTTATTCTAAAGTATATTTAGTCTATGTGATAATTTTTACTACTTTTGGAGATCGTATGTGTATATTTATATATTTGAATTTCAAAGACAGTTATCTTAGTTATTTAACTTGCAATAACTTTGGCTTGCACGGTTTAATGAGTTGATTTCAAACCAATAACAATTATTATCTTATATCACAACTGGTTGATGAGCCGTAGCTAATCAACGGTCCCGATCAATCCCATCATTGGTCTTTTAACTACGCCGCATCAAAAATAGCATTACGCATGGTTTCGGTCTGACAGCGGGAGAGATTCTATTATAGCTGTCGTAATATCTTCGGTTGAAATAGACCCAACTTGTTAAACCACCAAACCAGCTTTTAACTCAAATTCCAAACCTAATTTAAAATGAGGAATGATCCCGTTAGTCCGGGCCAAGTAAATGCCCAAACTTCACCAACCTCAAAAATCCTATTTAAAATTCTATTTAAACTTAGGTGGGTTAAATGGGCTAAGGATTGAACCCAACCTACTTACATTTAGGGGTGAGAATTAGGGTGAGCCGTATCGGGTCAAAGTTTGCGTACTAATGACCCTACTTTTTAAAAATACAGTTTGATCATATTTTTATACCAGGTTAAGATAATGTCGGTTTGACCCTCATTTCTCTTAATAGGCTCCTGGACAAACTCATATTGGTCTTATGCTGGCTTTAGGATAGCGCATAAGTAAAAAATGTAAGTTAAATAAGATAATTTTAAGAGTTTATATATCTACCAAACATAGAAATACATCTATATAGAATTTATGTGTTATATGCTTTAATATTTTACTAATTATTAAAAAATACATCATTATTAAGACAAACACGAGAAAATATAGTATCAATCTATTAAAACTGAATAATATGCAATTATACGTAAGAGAGATATTTGTGTATGCGTGCAAATTTCTTTTATTAATTCTTTTGCTGTTGATATAGTTAATTATAAAAATGCGAAAATTTTGAAAAATAATAAAGTTTAAACATAGGTTTATAATTTATAATAAATTTATGTGTGTGTGTGTGCAAGGCAAGGCAGGACTCTCCGAGTCAAAACATAATTGACCCATCCAATCCTATTTTTGAATTTGAGTTAAAATTTCTAACTCATTCCTATATTAGGTCAAAAAATATTAATTTTACTCAATCAAAAACAAGTTAAGGCCAGGTCACGGATTAACCTACACCAATTTGCACCCCTACTTAACACCCCTTGACTCGCCTCCCATTTGTACACTCCCCTTGCGTGCCTTTCATGCATTCAAGATATCAGATCGAATTGCCGCTGGAGGAGTTCAATCAGGATGAACACTTTTGAGGCCGCAACTACCTACCATGAGCATTAACGTTCTATGTTTACCCTCACTTTTTCAATGCTTTAAATCTATACCATTCTTCATTTTAGACACCTTGTTTCATTGTGCTAGCGAAATAACTGCTATATTTTTTTAATGTACAAAATACATATAGCATAAAAAAAAGTTTGTAATGAACCTATTGCTTTTGAATCATAAATAAATATAAATGGATAAGCATGATAAACTGTTTAAAATTTTAAGACAACTTACTAAAAAAAACTTAGAAGAAGGTTAAGCATGAACATGAAACAGTCATGCTTACAGCAAATCGTACTCGAAATAAATTTACCATCCGCGTTTCATAGAAAATTGGTGGAAATTCGTGTGCCACCAAGATCTGTAGTTTTTCGTAGCGTATACAAGAGAGAAAATGCTAATTTGATTCATAGGTCTACGAATACAAGGGAGGAGGAATAATTTCCAATCATGTTTATAGCTGTCTCGTTTTAATCAGTTGGGATCTTGATTAGTTAATGAACCAGTTTAGTAGTAACTACAATGAAGTTAAAAGACTTCTCAATCAACGATTTCACATGCAGCAATTGGCCGCAATTAAAATGGCTGCCCGCCCCAACGTTCTTCCACGTTGCACTTCTCTCGTAATTGAAGGGCAATAATCCCTTGTGTTTCAATACAAAACTACGTGAAACGCATCCTGAAAAGCTGTACAAAAAGAATGCGTCCCCCACCCTAAATTTGCGAAGCTTGTGTTTGGCACCAGTGGATGAGGAAAGGATGCGTCTACATTTTCAATCATCAATTTCATCTTGGAATGCCCTCTTTAGATGCATCTCCTGGCAAGAAGGTCAAACCACGTCCTTGTTCCGCTTCATCCGGGAATGACATTCTCCCTGGATTTTCTTCCTCCAGAACGAGTGCAACAGGAGTGTCTGCAGGGTATCTATCAATAATATAGTCTATTTGATGGCCACTTATCTCCTTCCTCTCTAAAAGGACCTGCACGACATGATGAGAGCGATAAAAAAAAAAGTTAATCACTGCCTCGACTGCAGAATATCATTTGAACAAAATTCAGGTCAATAGCTCATATACCAGATGTCAATATTAATACAGATAATAGAGGCCATCAGTCAAAATACCAGTCTCAATGGCATACAATTCATCTGAATGGGAACCTTGAATGTACTACGTAATTCATTCTTTTTAATGATTCGGACACCATCATGGGCCAAATGTATCATTTGTATGCAAATTTATGCAAGGTAACACCAAAATGGAATCATTTCCTACAGAATTGGCCATTTATTGACCTCAGAATACAGTGACAGTACAATGGGTACAGTTTTAGGTTTTTTTCTCCAGCTGTTTCTTTTCAGTTATAATAAATTTCATTTTTGTGGCATGGTTGGTTTGCTGGAAAATAAAAAATTAATGGTAGATAACCAAATATGTTGTCTATACCTTTCCAAAGTCTAAACATGCAGCCCAGTGGAAAACTCAAGAAAGCAATGGACATGAGGCGTTGTCCAGAGCAGAAGTAAAAACTTACGTGTATTGTTTTAACCAAAGCAGCTTGATGCCGCCTCAGCAATGACACTGTTTTCTTGTGTGTGTCCCTCATTAGCCTCTCAGTCCTCTGAGCAACCTCATCATCCAAACAGAAGTTGATTGGTGGCTCGTATAGCCCATAATCCTGATAAAGAGAACCTTCGAAGTCCAGTCGAGGACCAATAAAATCATTTGATTTCTTCCAAGGGGTGGGCTCTCCATGTATGCTCATTGGATTCTCCAAATTCCAGCTGTAAGGGGAAAAAAAAACTCAGAGAAATATTCTAATGATTACACAATATCTGATGCGGGAAAATCAATCACTCAAGATATCCACATTGTTATCATTTTACGAGCAAGCCAAGATGCATCAATGAGGTTGTTCACGGATGCCTCCGATGTGTTTCGCCCATAAATAACCTCTTCAGCAGCACGTCCTCCTAGGAATACCTACACACATTGATGTGAAGGTAAGCAAGATAAACATGATGATTTAGAAACACAAAATTAAATCATAGACAACAGTTCCATCAAAAAATCAGTGAGATAAATTTTACACCTGTAGTCTATGCAACAACTCATACCGTCGCTCATATACATATACCCAGTCCTCAAGGCGCCGAAAGACAACTTGAGAGAATGTCTGCAAAAACAAATCAACCAAAAACACCCCCAGCACTGTTAAATATATTTTTTGTGCATAAGAGAAGGAGAGAGGTTGGGTAGCTAAAACTGTTGCCACAAGCCAACTCGGATGCATGGGTTCTACTGAGAAAATGAATGATTATGTGAACAGAATGAAATGAAATTGGACCTACCGCGCCACGGGGATAAATTGAGATGCGCTCACAGAATTCAAGGTTTGCATCTTCATAGCGCCTTAGCAGATGGGATGTCATTGCTGTTCCTACTTCAGCAGTGGCCCTTCGCCATTGACCTTCATGATCTAGATCCATACCTACAGATTTTGGTCCAACAGTGAGCCTATCAACGGCAGCATTCAAATCAGATTCCAGAATTGAGTCATGCTGGTTTCTAACAGCCACCAAAGCTGCTTCTTGAAGGAGTTGAGCCAATTTTGCTCCAGTCCATCCTGATGGCAGAGTGAATTAAATCTCTCAGCACAACCAAGTAGCAAAACAAATGTTGATCATACACATATATAAGCAGTGACTTCAGGGTGCCATGTGCAGGTGGCTGGGAGATTGGGTTCCATAAGAAAATAGATACCGGTCAAGTTCCGAGCATAGATGGACAGATCAACAGAGGGCGATACTTTGAATTTGCGAGCATGAACTTTCAAAATATCTAGACGTCCTTTGGTTCCTGGTGGACGGATACGTATCTGTAGAAAAGAGGATAATTAACAGTCAAATTCCAGTTTGCCAACTTCAGTTGCAGTGTATTTTCTTGGATGGGTTCTCTTACTAACTGTCTGCCCAGCCTAGAGTACAAATGTCAGACCCATCAACAATTTGGTGGACCACAAAATACTTGGGCTGTCAATAGGTCGTTTTGCATTATGTTTAAATCAACCCAACCCCGAAGTCATTCCTGAAAGTTCCAACTCTAGCTAACTCTAGCAACATCTTCAAAACTCCAACCCTAACCTAGAAAATTAGGATCGAGTTGCAATTTTGAATCACCTTACCCTAACCACATTTTTAAAATGCTAACCCTAACCCAGACCTAGGATTAGGGTCAAGTTTACCCATCAAAAAAAAAAAGAGAGAAATTACTGTCAAGTCTGAGTTGCAATTTTGAATCACCTAACCCTAACCTAACCTAGAAAATTAGGATCAGGATCAGGTTCAGGTTTAAAATTTGAATTACCATTAAAAAACCTTTATCAATTTTACAAGGGTCCAACTTCTATATCCCACCAAGTACCAAAGTGAATTGGTAGGGCAGCCCAAACTGGTCCCCATCGTGATGATTTATATCAAATCCAACCCAAACATTGCATTCAACACTAATCATTTTACTAAAATACCAAAAAAAAAAAGGCCTTTATTGTATGCACCCGGATGCGCTCAGCTTCAGTGTGCCCAAGTGCAAATATTTTTTTTGAAATTTTTTTACACGAATGTTAATGTAAGTGTATTTAGCATGTGTCTCAATTTTTATCATTTTTGGAAGTTTTTAGATTTTTTTGAATTTTTTAAAACCAATAGCATTTTAGTAATTTAAAATTACGAAAAATGTCACTAATTTTAAAAAATCTAAAAATATCCAAATATGGTAAAAAATTGATACACATGTTAAATACACTTGCATTCACATTGATGTAAAAAAAAATTTCAAAAAAATAACTTAAATACACCTGGGTCCATTGAAACTAAGTGCACCTAGGTGCATGC
The DNA here is from genome assembly GCA_035584095.1 of Annona squamosa. Lineage (NCBI taxonomy): Eukaryota > Viridiplantae > Streptophyta > Magnoliopsida > Magnoliales > Annonaceae > Annona > Annona squamosa. The sequence continues at coordinate 92,896,834 of JAXCLR010000001.1, read as the reverse complement.
GATAAGGCCTCAAAAAATATATCAATTAAAGTTGTGAGTGGGCTAAATTTTCTAAAATGTATACAAACATGCGTAAATTTGTATAATATTTGGATCTATGCACCAAAATTATAGAATAATGAAATCATGTAAAATCATTATTTTAGTTAGGATGAATATTTTAAATGGTTTAGATGTCGAATTGGGACATTATGTGTCCATATAATAAATAAATAAATAAATAATTTTTTATGGCTTCAAAGTATCTCTTTAAGTGATTCTTAGAAGTGTTTGACAACAAGAAAACGTAATGGAATGGGAAATTCAAAGACATTAATTACTTACCTACTCTATTATTGTCATTTTATTTCCAATCATTTTCTCAAAACTTTCTATACAATTACCTTGTTTATATTCACTTTATTCTCACTTTGTCCTTGTACTATCACGCCACTCCCCTATTTTTTAAAATTCATTCTGTTCCATTCCATTCCCATGATCTAGCAAATGCCAAACACTTCCTTTATTTCTGAAATAATGCAAGTCAAGAATTAAGATGATTTTTGTTTTCTTAACCAAATACATGATGATAAAACTAATGGATGGATTAGACTTCAAATAATTATCAAGACGGTCCAAATTGGACCATCCAACCAATTCACTTTGGTACAACAGGATGTATAGAAGTCTAACCCTTGTATAAAAATATCCAAATGTAGTTGAAAATAACTTTATCGCTAGTATAAATAAGTAAATTTATGAATAAGTTAAATAATACACTTCTATGAATTTAAGTGAAATTTGGGTCAGGTTGCGACAGCTACAGCCCAACTCTATTTTGAAATTGGGTCAGACTATAAACCCTAAATTTTACAACCCTATTTTCTGTAAATCCAACCCGACCCCTAATAAAATTTGGGTTGTGGTGGTCAGGTTCAAGTTGATCCTATCCATACAAACCATTTGCGAGCTGTTCTCTCTTATTTTCTTTTATAGAGTCAAACCAAGTTGCAACTTAGGATATTTTGAGGCCCTGAGTGAAGCTTGACACAACATGCAATAGTTGTTCTACATCTCAATATAAAATCAAACCACCACGATAATATCAGGAACAGATTGCAAATTCAGGAAAGGCAACAGACCTTGCGATCAAAACGACCTGGTCGAAGAAGTGCACTATCTAACAAATCCATACGATTGGTGGCACCCAAGAATATAACACCTTTACCAGTATCAAACCCATCAAGCTCTATCAAGAGCTGGTTCAAAGTAGTCTCCCTCTCTTGTGTAGCAGCAGAATTTTTTTTTGACTTAGACATACCCTTCGTGGAATCACGCCTGTTCAAACAGCAGCAATGGAATTATTTGGCAAATATCTAAAAATAAAGACAATCGAAAAAGATTTCTTGGACTAGGATATGAGCGATGACAAATTGTATGATGAAATACTTATACGCATGAAGCTGCATGTGTAACATGATTGGATTACAAAGATAATCCTAATTGTATTCGGATCAATTATACCATGAGCCAGTGCTAAGAAGAATTACACAGAAGAAAAGATTTCCTCAAGAATGTAAGTGAAAACAAAACGGAGCATCATTTTAAAGAGGGATGATCTCATGCATCTAGTTGAGAGACCCCCCATAAATTTTTTTTTTTGATTTTGTTATAAACATGTAAAGTTATGTGTGTTTAATCTAAAACCAAGTTTTACCATTTTTTGATGCTTTAAGTATTCTTTTTTTATTTTTAAACAGCAGCATTTTCGTAATTTTCCGAGACAACCCAAAAATGGTAAAACTTGATTTTTAGATTAAATACATCTAACTTTACATGTTTATAAAATATCAAAAAATATATATTTTTTAAAAGATCCCCCAGCCGGACAATTGGGACCCCTCATGCGGCCAGCCGCACCCGATCACCCCTCCAGTTTAAATGAGCTAACTGGCACCAAACAACTCTCCAAGAAGGCATGTACAAATCCAAATCAGAAGTTAATACACAGGCGAGAGAGAGAGAGAGAGAGAGAGTTTCACACCACCCTCCAAGATCAGTAGAGCTCAAATGACATCACAAGACAATTTAGAATAATATTACACATCCATAAGCCCAGCCAAATACAAAATCAGTCAGTTCATTCCACAAAATTAGTCAGCCGAATACAAAATTTGTTGCCATCATATCTTTTTTATGAATATTAAGCAGATGAGAGCACATTCTCTTTCCATCAGTAGCAATTTATCATAGCACTGAATGGATACAACTGCACCAGCAGACACACCAAAGGCAACCATTTTACTATTAATTCCTAGCAAAAACTACAAAGTCCATTGAAAAATCGCTTTAAACATTCAAGATGGCACACACCTAGTCCCAAGAGCATCAATTTCATCAATAAAAATAACTGATGGTTTGTTTACCTGCATGAACAGAAAAGGAACTAAATATAAAGATAAAAAAAAAAAAATACACACATTTGAAAATAAAGGACATGGAAATGAAATTTTGAGAAACATATAACTCCATGGATATCAAAAAGGATGGAATGCAAGAAGTTACAAGGACGCCAAACACTAGGATGCTTGAATGCAGTATATTTCTAAGTTTTTTACATCTCTTAATGACCTCTAACCATGCTTTTTCACGCTTGCAGCTGTTCATTAATTCACTTATGACGGCCTTCATTCATCCTAGCTGGAGCAACTTCTGGCATTTGTTGCACATGACAAAGTCACTTGATGCTATTTGCCCTCATTTATTTCTCACAGTTAGCTTGTATTTTTGTGTTACTCATTTATTTCACCAGTTGCTCATCTATAACTCCTAGACAGCTAAAGAGGTCATTTTCTGGTATCAATCCTCGATTGTATTCTGGTTATTGCTAAAGTCATATTGTATGCAGTCATTTTATGGGAACACAATTGTATCTGACTATCACTGTTATCAAAACCAAACTGAAGTTGTTGAACTGTGAACCGATCAACTACCGAGTGCAGTTTAGCTCGGTTTCACATAGTTAATGAGCGCTAAAACTTATTTATAAAATGAAAATATAGAAAATATACTTTATTAATGAAACATCTACTTTCAAAGTTGAGATAAATGATTTACATTTTTAAAATTTTGTTTAAAGTCAAGACAAGTTGATCTCAATTTTTAAAAATACATAAGAATAGATAACTTCAATTGAACCAGTTGAGCAATGAACAGACGAGTAGTTTCACCCCTATTCTGGTTTCAATAACATTGCTTATTACCGTGAACCTAGTATTCTATAGATAATGTTTTAATTTGACCAATACTAAAGCCTGTAGATTGTAAAGCATCTTGTTGTTTAACTTCAAATCTACATATTCTCTTGCCTCAATTTATTAATCAAAATTTTAAAAAAAGAATGAGAGCTAAAAGCCAAAACATGAAAGGAACTTGCAGTGATTTGAAGCCAGCTAATTTTATCCATTTGTCCTCATATTTGTTATACTTTCATCACAAATGCTTAGTAATATCAGACTATCTGGTACAATTTTTTTTTACTTTGTCAACATCAATCAGATTAATTCCCATGGACCTTATCAACTTTTCTGTCAAAATCAATAATAATAAAAAAAAAAAATTACATGACGGCTCTACTTTCTCTTTCTATCATTCCCTAAAATGCTAAAGGAAAGAAAAGAAGAAGAAGAAGGTCCTCAAAAGGGGAAAAGAAAACAAGAAAGATAAATGGTCCCGACTGAATGCACCTAGGTGCATTTCTCTTTTTTTTTTTTTTTTGAAAATTTTTTTATGCAACTATTAATCTATGTATATTTAACATGTGTATCAAGTTTTATCATTTTTTAAGACTTCTATATTTTTATTTTTAAAAATCAATGGCATTTTTGTAATTCATAAATTACGAAAATGCCATTGATTTTTAATATAAAAAAATATCTAAAAGTCTCCAAATATGGTAAAAATTGATATTCATGTTAAATACACCAAAATTAACAGTTGTACAAAAAATTTTCAAAAAAATATTAAAAAATGGATTTTTGCACCCAAGTGCAACAAAACTTAGTGCATCTGGGTGCACTAGATTGGGACTCAAAGATAAAAGCATCTTACGATAAATTACACCTAAATGTCTTGCAAACTCATCCTTTAGATTATCACACTAAAATTGACCATCACAACTTGAAGGACTCTATGCTTCCAGCCACAATCATTCAATAAGAAAACTATCGAATTCATTCAGGTATTTAGGTTATAGCCTTGCAAATGGCACTCACCTTACAAAGTCAAACATTATACCAACAATTGATACCACAAATCCTAGAAAGATCACTGCAGCAAAAGAGGCCAGCTTACCGTTGAAAAAAAGAAAAGAAAAGAAAAAAGGACAGCTGGCAGCTGCAGTAGTTAACCGAGTAAATAAAAAGAAAAAAAAGGTCGTAGGTCATGGTTGCTGGGAGAAAAAAAGTGAAACAAGGTAAATAAAAAATAAAAAGAAAAAGAACATGAGGCTGTGGGCTGCGACTGCTAAGAGGAAAACAAAGAAAAAGTAGCTTGCTGTGCGACCAGCACCGAGCTGCAGCAGAAAAAGAAAAAAAATAAAAAAAGATGCGGTGAAGCCAGCCATTGACAGCAGAGGAGGAAGGAGGAGGAGGAGGAGACGGCGAAGCAGAAGAAGCAGAAAAGGAAGAAGAAAAAAGAAGAGTGACAGAAGTACTGAATGCAACAACCAAAGGTAGCTGGAAACCCTATGCAGCAGCGATAGCATATAACAGCAACCCTCTTCTTCTTCACTTCGTCTTCTACTTTTTCCCTTTTTTTTCCTTTCCCGATGCAGAAACAGGTGGGCTTATGCGCTGGATGCCATTTTGCTTTTTTTTTTTTTTTGGCTTCGAATCATTTTCTATTTAAAAGAACCTAAACAGCCTTTACCTTTACTCAGGTGCTAAACCATGCGCCTAGCGCTTGCCATTCAGGTGCGCACCTCCCTGTGCCTTTGCAAAGGTTTGCGCCTTGTGTGCATTACAGGCGCAGCCTGTGCGCCTTGCACCTAAGGGCACACCTTTGACAACTATGCCTACCATGAAAGTAAACTATCAGAAATTTCCTGACTGAAGGTCAAAAGAATTTGGTTCATAGCCTTAAAATGCACCAGGTACATTAGACAATCCAAAGGGCACAGCAAACCACTTGTACAACCTATTCCAAGTTTTTTAAAGGCAGTATTTCATTTATTTCGAGTTCTAATTCAAATTTGACAAAAAACTATTTGAAAGATCAATTTTGGAGAATCATTGCTAGTCAACCATAACACTTGACATGTTATCAAATCTGGAATTGGAAACTTATATTTAACTAAATATTGTGTCATCTAAACATGTTCTCCAAGACAAGTCTTTCTTTAAGGTGAATAATGCAGATATAAACCATGGAATTAAAACTTCCATGAATAAAAGCCCTTAATTAGTCCATCTCCTTGCCATATTTGTTCCACTTGTTCCTAGAAAATAATGGGTGAAATAGGACAATGATTATAAAGCAATCATATTCCCAGTTAATAAAAATGATGAAAATTTTAGAACATGCTATCCTACTCTAATATTTTTTATTTTTTATTTTTTTTAAAAAAAAAAGGGACCCTAAAGACTACAAACTAATAAAATTACAAATAAGCAACAAAATGGTTTACTCATACAAATATACCATTCTATATTTATGTCTAAAATATGTGCAATTTGCCGCAGTGCATCATGATCTCTTATCAATATATCTATTTCCTGTTTTAATTTTCAAATTAAAAAAAGAAAAAAAATTCATCATCAACTTCAAATGCATCTGACTTAATCCAAGTCTACATACTTTCACTTAATATCACTAGCTTGTTCACTGTGTCTGATTGCTTATCTTGGACAAAGATGATCATATGCTTTCACAAAATAAAATAAGATGATCATCTGCAACATGCTTGTGTCTATTTTTTTATTCTTACAAAGATGTGTGTCTATATAGATATACAGGCCCCATTTCAGTGTTGTCGCTCCACTTTGTCTCACTTTTATCAGTAAATCAAAATCCAATCTACCCATTGCTCTTAATTCTATTTATTTAACTATGAAAGCAAGTTTTATCCAAATCAAAAATGTAAATGGTCACCATCTAATAAAAGTATAAAATTGACATAATTAAATTGTTTAATTAATAAATCAATCGTAAGTTGTAATTCAACAAACAACTAAACCATCTAAAACATTATTCTGCTGTAAATGAATGATTCTGTAAAGTATTATAACATTCTAATATGCATATGAATGGTTCCAAGTGCTTTTTCATAATTTACACATGATTATATATTTTTCAGTTGAAACAACCTCCAGAAGACTTTGACTAAAATGGACTTGGGTGTCATATTAATGATACTAAGTGGATTAGATTTTAATCACCAAAATGGGCCCACAAAAAAGGGGTGACAACAGATCAATAACTTCCTTGGGGTGCATTTTAGAGTTCTTGCATTGCTGTAGACTTATGATCTTTTTCCAATTTTCGATACATGCATTTTCAACAACCTAAACCTCCCAACTGAGTGACTTTTTAATCCCTACATAACAGGCAATTTAATAGCTTGAATTCTGAATAACAAACACGTGCTGAAATCTAAAATGGTATCACCTCAGTCATCATGTGAAAATCAAAACCTTCAGAAATCCTCTAATAGCTTCTATTCATATCTTCTCCTGTCCTTTTCACTAAAACATTTGTATCATTTCAAAAAAAATTTTGCTTTTTTATTATCTAACGGTAACTGAGGCACATAAGCACCAATGCCATCTTATTCAATTTCAAGCTGTCAGTTGACTCATGCAGTCAATTGAAATATATGTTTCATGGAAAAGTCCATTGCGTTGATCAGTTGTACCAACTAAAAGCTTGAAACTGGGAATAAATGTTATACCGGTTTGTAACATGCAATTTCTAAAATCATACAGAAACATACCAACCTTTGCTCTCTTAAAAAGATCACGAATACGAGCAGACCCAACACCAACCAAGATTTCAACAAATTCTGATCCTGCCATCTGGTAGAATGGAACACCAGCTTCACCAGCTATAGCCTTTGCCACCAAAGTCTGCAGGAAATGGACAGAAAGCAATGAACCAAAGGATTAAAATAAACCCAAGTAGAAGTATTCTCATGGGGTCTACAAGAGTATCACTAACCTTCCCGCATCCAGGAGGTCCCTCCAGAAGGACCCCATGAGGAGGTTTTATTCCCATTTGTTCAAACAACTCTGGATTCTTCAAGTACCTAACCAGCTACCCAACAATTAACCAAGTCAGGATGCAAATTCTTAAACACTCAAAATAGAAAGCCAAAGTATGAAGAAGAAAAAACAGCAGAAATGAAACAAATTAGCAAGGAAACTGAAGATGAGAACACATATTTATTGATTTCTTTGAGTTGTAACTTATGCATACCAAGTACTGAATCAACGGAAAAGCTTTCGCAATGTGTATAGTTCCCTGGTTCATTTGGATTGATTGATTTCTCAAGTGTACCACAAAACAGGGAGAAAGAAAGCTGGCTCAGAATGAGACAATATAGCTCAATGATTGGAAAAATGGCCCCCAAAGGCAAAAGGTTCAGTAAAAATTTTAGACCTCCGACAAACTAATGAATTCAATCATGATCATCATTACTCGAACATTTTCTAGCATTTTTGCGCACCCAACTTCCCAATGGAGTTTTTTTTACCCCCTCCTCACAAGGGATAAAGGAGAATTTTTTTTTTTTTTTTCAATGACAAGCTTCTATTTCATAAATGTATTATGGTCAGGCCCCAACAAAACAGCATTTTAAAAAAGTGTGTATGTGACAACATGTTTATAGAAATCGCAAATATGACCACACATTTGCAGCCATTTTCTAAATGTATCACTGTCATCAAGTTTGGCCTTTTCTTACGAAAGTACCCCTCCCTAAGACCAAAACCTCGATACGAAAGCAGGTCCTTCTTGCACATGGTTTATTTTTTATATGAAGAAAGGCGTTGATGGACTTAGGTTTTAAAGAGTACTTTAGTAAAACAGATGGGTAAAATTGGCGGCAATGCCATACTTGAAAAACAGCTAAAAATGGGTGGTCATATTTGCTATTTTTATAAATGATAAGCCATCTCCCTGGAATTAACCCAAAAATTTATCAAATCATTGCATTGAAATCATGAGATCCTTAAGCATAAGCAGTTAAGATCGCAATACACCAAAACTAACATTTAGCGGTATCAAACATAAATCTTTTATAAAGATTATATGGTGTGCTAATGAGTATAATTCTAGGCTGCAAAATTAAGATTGTGGGTCTACTTGCTAAGAGGTACCAAATAGATCCTGAGTGAAATTTAAAATCAATTATTTTCTTCCTTGAATTTTCATTTATCAAAGTTATCTCCCCACTGATGTCACATTCCTGGCAGCTTTGTATGAGAAAAGTGGAATCATGGACATCTTTTGTACGAGAACCCCAGCTCGGCCCCCTATTCAAACCATGACGATAGTCTTTAAGATCACTTGCCCCCTTCCCAAGGGTTCAATCTCTGACCTGTTTCAATCTCTAAGCATAGAAGAATAAGGCAACTCAGAGATCTGATGATGCATGAGCTATGCTTTTAGCTATCTGTGACAATGGTAAATCTTTTGTGCCCTAATCTCTCTCATACTATATTTTGCAAATTCATAGAAATTTTTTATTTGACCATCTCTGTTTAGAGTCGATAGGAAAACCACCCAGCCTAATCTTATGCTGATGATGGAAATTGTCTTCATTACCAGAAGCCTTTAGATATATGTGTAAATGTACAGAGGTGTGGTCACTAATGTTTGAGTCTTTGTAGGTTAATGTTTTACCATTCAAATTTTTTTTTCCATTCTTTTACTGCACAATAGCTTTGGATTTCAAAGTTCATGTGGAGTTAGTAAACATATGCACAGTATATCATGCTAAAGATTTGCCATTTATTTTGGTAGCCATATTTCCTTCTTTGCAAAATTTCTTATTCAGGTGTTTTAATTTTATTTTTCAATAGAAAAATCTTGCAAATTTTACTCAATTTGCAGGATTTATATACATATATATATATGTGGAGTTAAAAGAAATGGAATGATCTATGCAGCATCAGCGCTTGCTTTAACGCTCATACGAGTTGAAGAAGCGGAATGAAATATGCGGTATCAGGCCTTAGTTTAAAGCTCATACCAACGATGCATTGCTTGAACTTCGAGATTACTTGGAGATATGTTTCAATGTAATGAATTTTTGTAGTATTTGCAAATATAAAAAAGTGATATTTTATTTTGAGGATTATTATGTTAAATAACTTGATTTTATTGCAGACTATTATATGAATTAGATGGAAATAATTAATATGTCAGTTAAAATTCTTTCATTAAAAATGGATTGTTGCCATAAGGTAAAACTCCTCATCACCAAAAGAGTAAATGTAAACCAACAGTTGGTAAAAAGCAATAAATCATTAATTTTATGGAACTATGCATCATAATATACTGACAGAAAAAACTGTCAGTAATTCTATTTGTGACAATAAAAAATCATCGCTAATTAATTGTCACTAGTTATATAAATATACAGACAATGTGAAAAACCGTCCATATAGACTTAAAGGGCTGGGACTGTTATTAACAAATTATAAAACTGTCTGCATAGAACTTAGGGATCAATAATAACAGTTTTTTTTTACATTTTGTAATGATTTATATAGCGTCCCTATATGGCATTTTTAAGCATAGTATCATGTTTCCTTTCTGAACCTTCAATTGGTGCATGCATTCATACATCAAAAACCAAGTGAACTTCATCAAAATATAGACTGCCTTTGGAATGGACAAGGTAAGGGTACCTGCATGTGAAGCTCAATAAATACTTAAAATAGAAGTAGAAAATGTTCCAAGCATGCCCTGAAGGAAAAAACAAGTTGTCTTTGTTCGAGATTAATCTATCGGCTGACTTCCCCAATGCACATGAAGGGGAATACATAATAACTCATTGTAGATTCTATCCTAACAGGAAAATCAGATGAGTGACAGATTCCAGCAGGCTCAATTTACTTGACAAAGAACAGCCAGGGAAAAAAAATATATAGAATGAAGTATGTTAAGGTAATGAAGTAAATAGAAATTCTGCATCACAACATAGAGAATGAATACGTGAAAGAAATATAGCAAATAAAATTTTCAAACCTCCTGCAGTTCCTCCACTGCATCATCTATCCCAGCAACATCACTGAAACCAACTCCCGTTGAGCCCTGTAATAATGCAACCAAGAAAAACAAATTACAGAAGTTTGCATAATTTTGTGCTGACTGTCAAAAAAAAAAAAAAAAAACTGCTCATGGTGCAGCAAAATACAATAAAGAAATTTCATATCTACTAACATCAACACGAGCTTGTGCTTTCGACCGTCCAAATTCAATGCCTTGCCAGATGTCCTATGCCAAGATGGAATAACCAATTATTCATTAACAATAAAATAGGTAAAGAATCCATCTTATGATATTGAATTACAAATCTAAAAGTAAGCAGAATTACCCATCTCTTGAAATTCTTTGGCCTTCTTGTCAGAGTATAACGGATAAGGAGAGTGAAGGGCAAACCAATAATTAGCATCATTGCCAAGGTCCACCAACTAGCAGACAAACCAATTATAGCATAGAACTCATCCAATTTAGAGATTATCCCTCCTTTACTAAAGAAATCAACAGCATTCTCCCAAGTTGTCTCCACCATGCTCAATGCAAGACTAAATACAAGCTTCACAAGCGGTTTTATCAAAGGCCAGACAACATATATAAGCCCAGCAAAAATAAAGGTGGTGACAGCAAAAACTGCAGATGCCAAGAACCCCCCAAGCAATAAAGCAGCAGCGGCAATCAAAACTGCTGCAGTCCCAAGTGCAACCATCACTTTGCTGGATATAGAAGAGGCAACCGGATGGGGATACTCGGGCAATTTTCCCACAGAGGACTGCATGTAACAGAGAAATTGCTTGTCAGTAAAGTACAACATTATGTCTTGCATTGATAAGCTGTGAATCGTGTTGGTTATTATTAGGGCCTGTATGAGAATGCTGATGGGAAGTTGCTAAAGCTTCATTTGCCCCCACTCTAAGGACACTAGAGATGCAGTCACCTATAGTTGTAAATCAGTTTCCTAATAAGCTCCAAAATATATGGAATGTTTTAAGTTAGGAATCATCCATACCTAGGTGTCCTCTGTATGCGTGTGGAAGAAAGATCTAGTGGCATGTGTAACAACATACGTATGGTGAAAATCAGTAAATGGTCCTCAGGCTAATGCTTAAATCAAAATCTAATTTATCCATTATATGTAGAATCATTTATTTAACTAGACCAAGTCTAATCAAAATCAAAGATATGCAGTCCGTCTGAAAAAGGTATAATATATCAGCTTGAAAGTTGTATATTCAACATTGCAACCGTCTAAAACCATTCAAATTTACATACGATTATGTATATTTTTAAGTAGGTATGACCCACCAAGGACTCCCAACTGAAATGATTTTCAATATCACAATAAAACAAACAATTTTAAACAAGGTGACCTATTGTATTTTGATTTAATCACAAAGTTGGGCTCCAATTAGCTTGTTTTCACTGTGAATTATGTTGGTCAATGCTCCAATGGGAGGAAAATAATCAAGTGCATTCAGACTGCACCATAATTACGGTGCAGTTCATGCACTTGGACCCATTTAATCATAAATGAGAAATCTACTCTACCCATTGTATTTAGAATTATTCACTTTATTAGCATATCAATTTTCATCTAAATCCAACATGTCTATGTGTTCCATCTTAAAATGGTACAAAACCAACATAATAAAATAGTTTGACATAAATATCAAGTTTAAAGTGGTATTTTCAACATTTAAACCATCTAAAGTATAATTTTTATATAGATAAATGATTGTATAAAGTTTCATTACATTTTAATATGTGTTGGGCCCATTTTACTGCGGACTTTGCCGTAATTACATTATGGTACAGTCCGTCTGCATAAGATGGGTTCTTATATATATATTCTGCTTCTATGAAAGCGGGTTACATAGAAGCGGACCCATGTAACCCCTTCAAAATCTACGATTTTGATCTTTGATAAAAGCTCTAATCCATTTATTTTATTTAACATCATTTGCTTATCCAGGAGATCAAATTTCATCCCAATCAAGTATGTTTATGGGCCACATTTGTTAGAAAATGTATATATGCATGTGTAAATTATGAAAAGTGCTACAATATTGATTTTAAAGTAGTATTTTCAACATCTAAACCGTCCAAAATATCATTTCTATGCGAATAAATAATTATATAAAGTATTATTACATTCTAATACATGTGTAGATAGATCCAAGCATTTTTCATAATTTACACACACGTGTGTGTGCGTGTGTGTATTTTGAACAAATGTGGCCCATAAACATACTTGATTGAGATGAAACTTAGTCTCTTGGATAAATAAATAATATTAAATACAATGAATAAAGTAGATTTTCCATTAAGGATCAAAATATTAGATTTTAAAGGGATTACATAAGTCCACTTCTATGTAACCCGATTGCATAAAAGCGAGACTGATATATATATATATAAGAAAATCTTCAATGCAATCAATTGTATTATGCAACCACTTGATTTTTGTATATATATTTTTTTCATATCCAATCCATGTATGATGTTTAAAAAAAAACTCTTTATTTAGCCTACATATAAAAAATAAGTTGAATTGAAGACGTCTATAATTAATCATTTTCAAAGTGCAACCATAAAGAACCTTGTGCATTTATACTTTTTGTGGATTATATTCAACTCCAATTAACAGGATTTCTCATATCATACAAATATCAATAGTGGAGAATATGATAGATGGCCTAGATCTAGAATAAAAGTTAAAAAAAAAAAAGTCAAATTTAACCAATTGAATGTGTAATCAATTAAATAGAAGAATCTCTCTTGCTCTATATATATCTGCATGCATGTATATATATGTGAGCTTTGCTTCTATGGAACCCTTCTTTTTTGCAATCCCTTCCATTTTTAATATCTTGATATTTGGTGAAAAATTCATTCTATCTATTATATTCAATATCATTTATATTATAATGAAAACTCTTTCATTTGTATAGAATCACTGTGCATATGCCCCATCTACAAATGTGCAAAATTAAAATATTAAAATAGTTTAATCTTGAGGGTGCATTCAGTTAGCATTAAAAAATTTCAACCAGAACTTTTAATTTAAAATTTTTCACTCTCCACAACTACCATATTTTTAATCATTTTTTCACATCTTTATATATAACTACCTTACTTTTCAATCATTTCTACAATTATCCATATAATTAACTTATCTATTTTAACTTTATTTTCTTTACTCGTCATTATTACCCTTATCATATCACATCATCTTCTCCCATTTCAAAAATTTACATCAAAAACTTTTCTTCCAAAGTTTTATCACTTCCCAAACACACCCTAACTTGTATTTTCAACATTAAACCATCTAAAATATCATTACGATGTAAATAAATGATTATATAAAGTATCAATGGGTGTGATGTAAAAAAATGATGAGGTGTAAAGAGAATAAGGTTAAAATAGATAGATTACTTGTATGAGAAGTTGTGTAGAAATAATTAGAAAATAGGGTAGTTGTATAGGAAGATACGAAGAAATAATTTTAAAATAAAGTAGTTATGGAAAGTAAAAAGTTTTAGATTGAAAAGTTTTAGAATGACATTTTCATCTCATTCCATATTATCTAAAACATTCTTATTGTACAAGTAAATGATTCTATAAATTACTATTACATTTTAATGCGCCTATAAATGAATCCAAGTCAAACATTGAAAAGACTTTTGAGACCATGATAAAAGAAATGAGGTTAAACAAAATGACTAGATAAGATTGTGCTTTTATCATCAAAGCAGGCCCTAGAGAGGTCATGAATTCACTTCTACCAAACTGATTTCACAATAGCAGACCCATAATAACTCCAAATAAGACTGCACAATACACTCATATAGCTAAGGGCCCAGTAGCAAATAATGAAGAAAATGTGTTGACACCTGTTGACACATAGTTTCGTATATTGCCTAAAGCTAATTTCTTTCAATTATTGATCAACACAAATTACTGTAAAGGATAAGCATATGTTTCAACTACTCAACTGAATCAACTTTTTGCATAGATAAGAGTGGAGTAGATTGTTTATTTGTTTGGCATGATGACAAGGCATTTTTCTTGTATATTTAGATGAGTTCAAGAAACAAGAATAGACGCCCCAATAAATGGAAGCAAGAAGCATGTTTCAGTCAAACTTTTTATTGGATCTCTAAAACATGCATGATATAGAGGCATTGTGTATTCCTAACGCAAGAGTGCTTTCTGTAAGTGACATGTTGCATAAGGGTAAAATGTAATGAGAAACATCCAAACAACTCTATCAAATGGTTAATATTTGAATCCATAGACAGGCCTCCTTGCAACATAGTTCGCACTTTCCATTATGTGAACGCCACATATCAAGCAGAGCACATATTAATGAGATGCAATCATCAAGTGGAATACCTACGACAATGTTGGTGCTTGAACAAGGCAATGTCGATTAGAAGTTTGCCAACTAGTATACATGGCCAATCACATGGGACCTCTTCCATTGATAAAGTCCGCCTTCAAAACAAATTAAGCTTTCCTTCCACTACCTTATGGATTCAAAAGTTGCTCTTTTCTTTCTTAAAAATCGATTTTTGTCAGCAGACAAGAAACCTTTTCTGTGGTGTTTCCCAAAATTTGGATCACTATAAATGAATAACTAGGGCAGACATGGGGTAGGGATGGGGGGTAATTAAAAAACTATTATGCTAAAACCCATATGGTAAGGGCAAATGCAAAATCCAAGCGCTTAATGCACAAATGGCATAATCGAATTATTAGTCAAAGCATGTGGCATGTTCAAATAACAGACAAAATCTCAGGAAAAATGTACAAAACATGCTTTTCAATAAAAAAAAATGTTGAGATGAGTGTGGAGAGAGAAGGATGGAACATTGGGACTAGAAAGGAATGAACTTTCTGGTGAGGTAATAACACAAATTTAGATGGCTTGCCATGGGGAACGAAGTTCTAAAAAATGCGATAATTAGAATTCAGACTAAGGGTGTGTTTGAGAAGTGAGAAAACATTTGCTGAAAAGTTCTTGGAGTAAAAGCTTTTGAAATGGGAGAAAATGTCATGATATGGTATGGGTAATAATGAGAAGTGAAGAGAACGAAGTTAAAATAGATAATTTACATATATGGATAGTCGTGTAGAAACGATTAATTGTATAAGGAGTAAAGAAATAATTAAAAAATAGAAAAATTGTGAAAAGTGTAAAGTTTTAGTTTGAAAAGTTTTTTGAGTAAACAAACACCCCCTGAGTTATTTCAATTTCAAGGTTTTAAAAAAGCACAATAAAATTCTAGGCAGGAAAAAAAAAAAAAAAAAAAGCACAGTAAAGGCTCAAAATGATCAACTTTGTATTCGCAATTTAACCCTATAAGTTTTTCAATTTGGTAAAAACAACAGAGCATAGTGGAGGGTTCAACTTGTACTATGATTTTGACCATTCATGGCAAACCAAGTGGCACTATTTCAGATGATACATAAGAGAAGTTTGAGTACCATTGTATGCTTCTCAATTTCGTACTGTGGTCCTCTGTATTCCTCTAATATTGGCCATGCTTGATCATTTCTAAGCCTTATTGACCTGATATATGAGGAATCATTAGCATAACATTAGCAGAACCTAAAGGTAAATACCTTGTGTCAGAAAGGAAAATAAAAGGGAGAAAAACTGGCAACTTCTGTTTATCCTGAACTGGGCAAAAGGGTTGAATCTGCCCCAGAATAGAAACTAATCCAACCATCTTCGTCTACTGATCCAATGGCCCAGCCAAAGCAATCAATTTATAAGGCCATTAACTCGTTCTTATGAAACAGTCATTGTGACGTTATTCAACCACTTTGGACCAACTGTGCGATGGTGCTGGGGTCAGGATCCAGTCCTCTAATAGACCAACTCTGAATTTAATCAGATAGGTGTTATCCCATAAACATTCCCCAAAAGATATTTCCTTTCTTTTAAAGTTCCCAGCTGTTTGCCTTGGAGTGGAGATTCTTCCAGTGTTCACATCAAATTAAAAAAAATGCCAATTCCAAACATAAGATTTCCAGTAAATGAGATTTTCAGACCAGAATCAATCCACAAGGAGCCAACTCAAACAGCATGGACGATATAAAGAAGTAAACGATTTGGCAGAAAGAAATACAGCATGACGGAAACCGGGGAATTGGAAATCACCACTTGGTTCTATGTAACTGCTTATCACCCGGAATTTCTTTTAAATCGACGATGAAATCATGGTATGCGTACTCAGAATCAGCTCCAAACAATGATTTCGAAGTTAACAGCTTAACCTTATCGCTCCTCACAGCTTTCTGAAAATCCTCGTAACTCATCTTTGGCAACTCGTCCAAATTCCTGTCAAATTCTTCCTCTTCCGACAAATCCTCCCCAAAAACCTCTTCGGGAACATAAAGTTTACCCTTAAACTCTCTCAGCATATCCTTCAGATACACCGGACGGAACGGCTCCCCTTTACGAACCCCATCCGCGTCCCCGTTCAGCTTAATTCCCCATCTCTCGTACAAATTCTTCAAAAGTTGAAAAATCCCACCATCTGAGGCCTCATTGAAATTCTTCTTCTCCCGCAGAGTGCATAACCGGTTGCCAACGAGATGCCGTGGCTCGAGCTGGCTTGGGTTTTCCCTGAGGACCCGAGATATGAAATCGTCACTGGCGTCGGAGCTCGGAGTCGGAATGGAAGCGCAGTTGCGGGGAAATGTTGAAATGGGTGGTTGAGGCTGGAATTTCCTGAACATGGGACCGAAATGGATGGGATTGAAGAGTTTCGGAAGGGGAATCCGGCCGCCATTGGGGACTTGGAAGGGTTGATGGAGACGGTTTGGGGGAGCGAGGAGACTGGGGAAGGCCATCCCGCGGAATTTGAAATGGCGGGTTCTTGGGATCTTCTAGGGTAAAGGCATGACACGGGCTATGGAGAGAGAGAGAGAGAGAGAGAGGGGAGGAGGGAAGGGTTTTAGGAATGTGGTGCAGCGGCAAGAGAAGGGTTTTATGATTTTATCCACAACAGTAGGGAGAGGCCCGTTTTTACGCGCTGTCTATTGCGTCGTCTGTAAAGAACGATGGAACAGTGGAGTGGAGGCGCCATTCAACCATTCATTAATCCCGTTGTGCAAAGCTTCCTATCCCTAGTTCCAAGTTCCAACACGATGAAACCCATCTATTTTTGCACCAGTCCATGTTGCCCCGATCGATCGGAAAATCACTCCATTGTTAGGATCCCCGAATGCTTCACGAGGCTCTTCTTCTGTAGCCTCTCTGTCTTTTTTAATATCTTGTTGATTTAAGCTGAAAATTTTTCAATCTTTATTATTGTCTTATTATTTAAATCTATCTATTTATTTTAACTTTATTTTTTAATATTATTCGTCATTAATTCATTATCCCGTAATATCACGTCATTTTTTTCGTTTTAAAAATTTTTACAAAAAAAAGTTTCATTAAAAAATTCATGGCCTTTCAAGACACTTTATTTATTTATCCTACTTTCTTTTTATTATGTCACATGACTCTTTCATTTTTCAAAATTTGTCCTTTTTTTTTCGGGTTCTCGCTATTTACCACTGATGCTCACGTGGACCATCAACTGCGCGCAGCATTTTATATTTTCTGTATTATGTGATTATGTCATATGAGTCTTTCATTTTTCAAATTTTGCGCTTTTGTTATGTTCTTGCCATTTATTACTGACGCTTACATGGACCATCAATTGCACGCCACATTTTATATTCCTGGTATTGCCTATGGGCGTTGCATCATTTTTTCATTTGCTAACGTCACGTTTAACTCATTTATTCTGCTAAATTAATACAATCGATGCATTTTACCAAAATCTCAAATATACTCGCAACTTTTCTAAAATCTCAAAAAAATGTCCTGAGCGAATACAAGAAGTTACCGATATATCATTCAAATTGATGACGGGACTGGAAAAAATAAATGTTCTATTTCACCCATGCCTTAATTGCAAGTGAGTTATAAATTTAGATAACCTTAATTTCATTTTCTTTATATTTCATTTCATCATTTATTATTTTATAAAAAACATTTTGGGTATTTAGACAAATTTAATAGATGGTTTTTACCAAAATAAATATTTTTATATTAAATGCAAACGTAGTAAATATATTTGAAATTTTGAAAACTTTGTAGATTATGATTAAATGTAATGAGTATATTAGAAAAATTCTTAAATTTTATTATTTTGAATTTTTTTCGTAACATGAGACAAGATTATCAGCCTTTTTGCGCTTTTCTGTTTCTTATTTAAAAGATCATGATTTTAATTATTACGAAGCATGAATGAGAAACTAATTAAAATTTTAAATTAAGCAATAACAATAATTAATCACTTCTGGTAATTAAGATTGGTAATTCAAAAGAGCGGGAAAATTAATAAATATATAATATACAAAATTCAAGAAGAATAGAAGAAAATAATAAAATGCATCAAAAATTTTATATGATTGTCGAGTTTCAATTAAATTAAAAGAAAAAAATTATAAGACTATTATTCGACTTGGCATGCTTCCCGAGGTAGAATACTGGGCAATTAAAGAACAACATACATATAAATAAACGTAATAAAAATGAGAATGTTAAAATAGATAAACAATAAAATAAGAAAAGATAAATTTATGAATAAAATAACCGGAGAAAATCTAAAAACGAGACCAATAAATGGTAAAATGAGGGAAAATAAATAGGATAGTTTGGTAATTTTATGTTTAAAATGACATTGGTTAAAACAACACAGTCTATCTAAGATTCTAAGTGGTGAGAAAAATGCAACAAAGACAAAAAAAAAAAAAGAGAGTAATTAAATAACATTTAAATATATTACAAACTACTGAAAATTTAGTCTCAAATAGTCAAGAATAACATAGCAGAATCCGCACTAAGTGAGAGTGGATGATGATGATGATGATTAGAAAGATCATGGTCCTTGTTGACGGGAGTTCTTGGTAACCCCAACACATTTGTATTTTTTAAATTTTTTATAAAAATGCTGGCTAAATATATTTAATTTACACATCATCAGAATTATTAGAAGTTGAGCGTGACAACTTCTAATTTGTATTTCAGCGTATTTACACATTTGTATTTCAACTTCTAATTATCAGAATCCCTTTTTTTTTTTTGTCTTTGTTGCATTTTTCTCACCTCTTAGAATCTTACAACTCGGGTATCACTGATCGAATATGGCTTCTCCTTACAACTCGGGAGCAAGTTGTTGCTACTACACTACTAGCGCCGTAACTGGCCCATCAAAGAAATCAGGTGCGGACATGAAGTCTCCAGTCACCCCCACCTCCGGACTCTTCTGCCAATCCGCAAGCCCTTCAATCACCGCCGACTCCATCCCCACGCCCCGCCCCAACAACAAGAGATCATATGCGCTGCCCATGGAATGTATCGACTTGATGGTTTCCTCCCCATTGCTCACCGTTTCTTCCCTGAACACCACCCTCTTGTTGTGCACGCATCCGGTCTGGAAGTTGGCGACAACCTCGTCGTCCCTTTGCTTCTCAACATTGTTCTTCTTGGCTTTGCTAGGCAGGAGGAAGTGGGTGTAAATAAAGTTAGTTTCAACTAAACCTAACTAACCCAACTAGATTTACTACAGATTGGGTAAGGCATTTAAAAAAATATATATTGTATAACCCAATTTGAACCGATTAGATTTCAAAAGTATGTTAGTTTGGGTTGAATGATTGTCAACCCGACTTGACCTGTTTATGTATTAGTATATAATATAATAAATTGTTAATAAATAGTTTTACATTAGCACATAATACGTAAAAATTAATTAATATTATTGCTTTGAAATAATATTATTTAGCAATTATATCACTATATAAGTCGTAATTAAAAAGTATTCTCATAGAAAGGATTGATTTTTATTCTTTCTTATAAATTTATGTTTTAAAATGGGCTTAATTGAGCAAAATATTTTTAAATATTATACATTTATTTACCCGATTACTAATCCAAGTTGAATCGATTTATCTAAGGTTAAAATAAGGTTGGGTTTGGTGTAAAAAATAAGATTGAAAGTAAGGTTGGGTTAAAATTTTATAATATAAGTTAACATTGTGTACACCTTGAGTCAACCCGATTTAATTTACACCCTCGGGAGGAAGCAGACCACATGCAGTGCCAAAAACAGCTAGTTGGCTATTCGGAGAACACAGGAGAGCGCTTTGTGGCAATCGAGCGGCCTGATAAGAGCACTGTGATGTGATACTAGTGACTGCTGCCCAAGTCGTTGCTACCTAGGAATCGTGGCATAATTCTAGTCCACTTGCCCATGTCAACGAGGACCCCAATCGAGCACGGCGGATGGGGTAGGATGTTGGGATTGATTGAAGGCGAAGTCGACGATCTCCATCTCGTCCCTCGCGTGCTGCTTATGATAAGGCAGGATCATCAATGAGACTCTGCAGTTTGACGCCAGCGTGTAGATGGCATGGTGCATGGAACCGTATGGGGCCATGATCGAGAATGGGTGCACGAATATGGAGCCCATGTTGGACTGCTCGAGGTTGCCGAAGGTAATAATGACATAGCTGGCTTAAGTCGTGTACAAGGAAGGCTCTTTCGTGGTGCGGTGCTCTATGAGCATGAGATTTGCTCGTCCTACGAGCTCCACCAAGTTCATGAGGTAGATGCAGATGGGGCTTTCCTTGCCGGAGTATGATGCCCTTCCACGGTGTCCGACCATCGCCGACATTTCTCCTTCTTGACGGAAGATCGCTTCCCTCTTTCCGTGTTAGTAAATATCTGATTTAGTAAAGATCTGGGTGGTGACTTACGCTGGTGTGACGTAGAATCTTCTTACAAACGGCGTTATGTAAAAGTCAAGGGTAAATTAGACTTTTGCACTTGTGATGACATTTTGGCTTAACACAATGACATAAGGGAAATTTAGGATATGTTTGGCAATGATTAAAAGTTGTTACATTAGAATTTTTCACTTTTCACATCTATAATACTTTTAAATTATTTTTTTCATATTTTTCTATACAATTATCCTACTTTTCAATTATTTTTACACAACTAACCTATTTTTTTAAAATTTTATCATTTTTACTACTTATTGTTATCCTTATCATATCACATCATTTGACAACTTTTACTCCTTAAAATTTTTTATTAAAAGTTTTACTCATTCCCGAACACAACCTTAGAATGAAATATTATAAGTGGTGCAAAATTTTTTAAAAAGTCAGGGTTTAGAACAATGTTATTAAAACCGGACCGGACCGGCCGGTTGGACCGGGAACCAGTCCCATGGTCGGTTCGATCCGATACGGTTCGGTTCGATTACCAGAAAACCGCTCAAACTGGTGAACCGGCGGTCGAACCGTATTTACCGGTTCGACCGTACGGTTCGACTGGTCGGTTAATAAAATAATGATAATTAAATATATATATTTTTAAAAAAATCGGAACGCGTGCCCTGAGCCCCTGATTGCCTGCCCGACGCCTTCGTCTTCTTCCCCATTTCGAAAGTCGAAACCTTAGCGCTGCGGCGCTGCCTCGCACCCGCCTGCCCCGGTCCAGTCCTCGACGGTCATCTCCAGTCATTAATCTTCCTCTTCGCCGGCGCCAGCCGGATCCCGCCTCCCGGCACTCCCGCATCTCTCTGCGGCTCTGCCCTGTCTCCGTCGCCTGCACGATCCCGCCACTCACGCAGTCCGCCGGCCCTCGTCTTCCTCGCCGGGCAACGCTGCTGCCCACGCACGCCGTCCGTCTCCGGTCCTGCGCCGTCCGTCTCCAGTTGTCTGTCTCTGGTCGCCGTCTGCTTCGCCGTTACCGTCTCGCTGCCTCGCCGTCCGTCTCTACCTCTTCGCCTGCGTACGGTATTCTTAGTTTCAAATCTACAAATTTAAAATTTTAACATATTTTAAAATGTTTAGTATTCTTA
>JAXCLR010000001.1:92838542-92874182 GCA_035584095.1 Annona squamosa | reverse complement strand
TTTATTTTAAATTTAAATTAAAAATAATTAAATATTTATGACGTCATAAATATGTCATGCTGACATCATCGGTTTGATTAACCGGTCGGACCGGTTCGAACCAGACCAGTAACTTTTTCGGTTCAATCAACGGTTCGGTTCCGACAACACTGATTTAGAAAGAATAATAACTAAAAGTCATGAATACGTGGAAAATTACCCAAAGAAAAAAAAAAAAAAAAAAAAAAAAACACGATGCGCCGGGCTGAGAGGGGTTAACAGTTGTAACTTGTACCTACTTGCCCGGGCTTAAAATTACGGTCGGCCTTTCGTCGTCCCTCGAAATCCGGAAATTTGAGGGGAAAAAGAGAGCTTTTACTCGGGTTTCTTCTTCTTTCTGTCTGCCTGCTTCTTTCTACATTCGCTTCTGATCTTCGATTCTTTCCTTCTCTTTCCGTCTTCTCTCTCTCTCTCTCTGTCTGTCTCTGTCTCTTTGGGGATTTTGGAGAAGGGGAGAGAGAGAAGGGGGAGAGAGGTTGGATTGGAATTGAGAGACGGAGGAGGGAAACTTTGGAGAGGGATTCTCCATTGTTGTATGAATGGAACTGGATAGCATCGAATGCGTGGCCTCTTCCGATGGGATCGACGACGAGGAGTCGCATTACCATCAGATCTCGAAGCCGCTCCACTCCAACAGTAGCAGCGTCATCAGCAACACCGTGCCGCCGACGATCTCGCCGGCCACCAGCGTACATGAACTTCTTGAATGCCCCGTCTGCACCAATTCCATGTACCCACCGATCCACCAGGTCGGCTCCTAATTCTTGGTTTTCTTGAACTTCTTATTACTGTTATATTTCGCGTTTTGGGATTTTGTTAATCATGTAGATTTGTTGGCCCTGAAATTTAGTGATTTTTTGGTTTATAATTATCTTTTTCTTTGATTTTCTGTGTAAATTGTTTTGTGTGGTTTGATATTAATGCCTCTTGAACCTCGACGGATTGAGGTTGGAGGGAATGGAACTTGAAGGAAATGTGGACGTGTTCTCAGAAATTTGTGCCTTGATCAATCGGGTATGGAATTTCAAGGAGGACAATTGGAATGTTTAAAATTTTTCAGTGAATCGGATGAATGAATTCTGTCTGATGGGTGGGTAATGCTGAAATGATATTTCTGCGGATGCGTGATTTAGTAGTTTCAGATTTCCATGCCCGTGGAAGCTTTTAGTTTTAGGTAAAATGATATCTAACATGGTTTGATCCAGATTTCAGAATCATATGAATAAGACGGGGATAAAGGTTCATATGCAATGCTGATTGGCTGTTCTGTTCCCTTGTTTTTGTACCATTTCAGTTTTTATCAGGCTTTTCTCGGTATTGTTATGGACTTGAGTACGAGTGAATGGAAGATGAAATGTGGCGTTGAATCTGGGGAAATTGGCAATCTAAATGGGTTTTTCTAGCTTTTCGTAATTTGATTTGATTTGCTGATTAATGAATGGATTAGACCAAAATCAAATGCAGCAAGCATTTTGAAGCAGTTGTCTGATTTAGTTCTTTCATAATTTTTTACTTACGTGTTTTGCCCATTTATTCAACCAGATGTTAATATGAATGAATTATAATTAGCTAGTTTTGTCGGGAAATTACAATTGTCGCATTCATGCCTTGTAAAGTCTGATCTGTTCTAGTATGTATTCTGATCATGAGGATGGGCCAAGTAATAAATTCCCATGCTTTCTTAGGATCTCGAATTTCTTATTCTTTAAAGATAGACATTGCCTAAGGGTGTGTTTGGCAATTTAGAAAAGTTGGCAAGTTAAAACTTTTCAATCTAAAACTTGTCACTTTTCATAATTATTATTTTTTAAATTATTTTTTACACATTTTTCTATACAACAACCCTATTTTTCAATCATTTCTACACAACTACCAATACAACTAACCTATTTATTTTAAATTTATTCTTTTTACTCTTCATCATTACCCCTACAACATCACATCATTTTCTACTAATTTGACAAGTTTTACATAAAAAGCTTTTCATCAAAAGTTTTACAACTTCCCAAACACACCATAAATCACTAATTTGCAAGAAGATGCTGTTGAAGAAACCAGAAATAATCTCTTCGGGGATCTCTTAAACTCTGTTCTCTTCCAGGAGATGAATTTCTCAGGAGTTTGGAAGAATATATTTGGTATATCATGACCAAAACATTGACAATGGCTCCTGTGATTTCATGAGGTCATACTACCATCACTATGCCCCAATGCTAATCTTTGGTTTATTGTAGCTTATTGGAATTTCAATGGGAGGTAGGACATACTTCAGGCACTCATCATAATTATCTGAGTTTCATCCTTTCCAATTCCTGTTCAGACGTTAATATTTCTTTGTCATCTGACTATTTGAGGAATCATGTTTTCACTTGGAGATCGGGTACATGTTTTCCCAGCGTCATCCATTGTCTTTTGGGTTTTACAATTGCCCTCGTAACGATCTTCAATTCGATCAATTCATCCTAATTGGTATCCTGTACAAAAAAATTCACAAAAAATTTTTGTTTTTTCCCCCCATCATGATACTTGTTGTTGCTACTTCAAATTTCCCATGGGCCCATGCATTTTCTATTTCAACCTTTCTTGCCAACCCCACTCAAGCTGTCATACAACTAAGGTAAATATCCATCTTAAGTGTCCTTGTTTCCACTATGCATGGTTCAAGCACTTCTGTCTGTCATTTGCTACGTAAAACACACATGGAGTTTCTTCATATAACATTGATTTGCACCGAATAAATAAAGGGAGGCACTTCAGTAGTGCAAGATGTACCAAAGTGAATTGGTATATTTGTTATGTTTGAGCCCATTTTGATGACTAGACAAAATCTAGCCCTATTATTAGTTGCAATATTATGTTTACAGCTTGGGATAAAAAATCATCACAATCAAAGATTTATGGTGGTTAAAAAACAAAAATCATGTGAGAGTGAATCTTAATTCATTAAACTCTTTATCCCCAACCCAACCAATTATTTGTTCTCCATACATTAAACAATGTTTGTATATGATTTTATAACATTCGAATACTCTATTCAATAGACTCAGGTGAATTTGAAATTTTATACATATTTTTATACATTTTTTAAAGGTGTAACCTACATAGAATTCCAATTCAAATGATTTTGTTATCTTGCTTAAATGGATGATATTGAATATAATCAATGTTATATAATCGTTAATATGGGTTGCAAAAATGACAAAATGTATCAATTTACTTTAGTATATCATGCACCACTGAAGTGCTTCCCATAAATAAATTCCTAGAAAAATAAAATTTAAAACAAAGGCAAAAGTTTAAGAAAAGAAGATGTATGCAAAAGTTTAAGAAAAGAAGATGTATGCACTGGAATTGTACTTACAAACTCAAGCTCAAGTGCTTCTGTCTAGACAATAGAGACGAGGATATATTAGTGCTGTAATTACAGGTACAACTTCATCCTGGAGTGTTTTCTTTCTAGACATCAGGAGAAGGAGATGTCAAACCTGGAATTTGGTTACAATATCAGCTGCAAGTGTTTCACTTAGAAAGCAGTCTCTGTGGGTGACCTTTGACAAGAAAAGAAAAGCATATAGAATTCATTTTTTTGTCTATTGTTTGACACGACTCCTTATTTTTATCATTGTTTTCAGTCTTTGATTACTGTGATAGCTGAGTAGGTTTGGATTTTTATCAGTTTGAGTATTTGGAATGACCTCCATTCTTATGTGGTTAAAGGTCATAGTTTCAAATCTTTTTAGGGTATTTGTGCATGTCTTTAGCTATAGGTTTTTGCTCTTCTGTCTCTCTTCAGGTGCATCAGTTGTTTAGTTGGAGCCTTCTTTTTATATAAATTTTTCAATTTTTTTTCTCTCTAAATTCTATTGCATTCTGAGAATCAGTGTCACACTTCATAAATTTGCTTGATCCTATATGATTTTGAGAACATTGCAAGTGGACTAATAGAAATTGACAATTTGCACTGGGAAACAAGCACCCTTTTGGCAAGGCGCATGCTATGGATGGATAAAGCCATCAATTTCAAATATTTGCATAGCTGTTTTCCTCGTGTTGCTATCCATCAAGGCAAAAAAGTTCAGTGACCAGCTACTAATCTTGTGTACCACAACATGATACTTATATAAAGACAAGAACGAAAAATATTGTTTGTTGTTATCTTCCTCTGTCTCCTAAGTCTATTTTTATGAGCCCAACATGGGCACAGCCCTAATTTCGAAAATTGTTGTTTGTTAGTCAGATTAGTTTAAGAGGGATGGATCTGTGCATTTTCTTTCTAGTGTGGTCATTATAATTTTAATTAGTTGCTGTTTTTGCAGTGCCACAATGGACATACATTATGTTCCACCTGTAAAACAAGGGTTCATAATAGGTGCCCTACCTGCCGACAGGAGCTTGGGGACATCCGGTGTTTAGCATTGGAAAAGGTGGCCGAGTCCCTTGAACTTCCTTGCAAGTACTGCTCATTAGGCTGCCCAGAGATATTCCCCTATTACAGCAAGCTCAAACATGAAATTCAGTGTAACTTCAGACCATACAACTGCCCATATGCAGGATCCGAGTGCTCTGTTGTTGGAGATATTCCTTTTCTTGTTGCTCATCTGCGGGATGACCATAAAGTAGACATGCACACAGGTTGCACGTTCAACCACCGCTATGTCAAGTCTAATCCACGTGAGGTTGAAAATGCCACCTGGATGCTGACGGTAAGCATGTGCAAGCTTTGTTTACAATCTTTATCATGGCTGATTCTATCATACACATCTGTAAGCAAATAAAAACAACGAAAGCTGGAACCAGAAGAAGAAAAACTTTTGAGAGGACTAGAAATATTTAGGGTGCTCATCCTTTTCTGTTTAGCGGACGGTTTCTTGAAGTCCCAATTTCTGCTTTGTTTCTCATTCAGATCACAACGACGGCCTAGATGATCTTGAGATTACTTGATCCTGAGCTTGAGGCCATGCGCTCATGCATTCTGAAGCTTGCCTTGCATGTCATTCTTAGAAAGTCTTGAGAGATCTACATTGCTCATGCATTCCGAAGCTTGCCTTGCATATTATTTTTAGAAAATCTTGAGGAATCTAGATTGAACAAGTTGCAATGATTTTTTAGAAATTAGCCAGTATTATGAAATGTAGGATTCCCGTACTTCTCGCTTGAATGGAGCCACTGAATGAAACATCGAGCAGCTTTATTCTGTGGTGTAAAAGGACAACACCTCTGCTCCTGTGAATGTTTTTATTGTTTTGTTTAGATTACTCTGTACTTCCTCTTGGGAATTTTCATCTGTTTTTCTGCTCTTGTTTCAGGTATTCAACTGCTTTGGACAGTACTTCTGTTTGCACTTTGAGGCCTTCCAACTTGGAATGGCCCCAGTCTACATGGCCTTCCTCCGTTTCATGGGTGATGAGACTGAAGCCAGGAACTATAGCTACAGCCTTGAAGTTGGGGCGAATGGGAGGAAGCTGATATGGGAGGGAACCCCTCGGAGCATCCGCGACAGCCACAGGAAGGTCCGTGACAGCCATGATGGTCTCATCATCCAGAGGAACATGGCTCTCTTCTTTTCAGGCGGTGACAGGAAGGAACTAAAGCTGCGTGTGACAGGGCGTATATGGAAGGAGCAGCAGAACCCAGATGCTGGAGTATGCATACCCAACCTCTGCAACTGAAAATGCAGGTGGTCCCACCTGCGTGCATCTGTTTGCATCTTTGTATGTGTTGTGTGTACCTCTTTACGCTGGATCCACTGTGACACGCTTGTGATGTTAATTATGGGGTAAGAAACGGTGTGGGACTTGGAAGTGTTAAAAAACATAAGGATTCCAAGGTGTGCTCGCCTGTTGTTATTAATTGTGTAATAAGCTTTCCTTTATTCTATTTTCCTTTCCCTGTTTTCCTTTTTAGGGAAAAGAAAATGTTAGGTAGGTCATTTATGCATGTGTAAGCTGGTGCCAGTTCCTTCAGGTTATCAATGAAGCAGGATTCAGTTTCATTTTCTTCTTTTTCTGTATTTACCTGGACATTTTTGCTCTCACATTCATACTGATTGATTTAGGCATATGCCACATTTCATTATTTTTTTTGGACCCGTTTCTGGTACAGGATACGCATCATCTCTGGGTATAAACAAATTTATGAAGTTGGAATGATAGATTGCTGAACTATTCAGCAACTCTTGTGGATTGATAAGAAGATAATATTGATATTCCGTGGTTATCGTAAGAGATTTTGGCAAATTAATGTGTGTGGCTTCGGCAACAACTTACGATACTTATCTTCATTGGCTTGTAAAATTTTCTGCATTTCTTTTTATATGATTTGATATCTTAATTATCTTGTTTTTATTGAGTTTTACTTCTATGAAACTCTTTTTTATGCAACCCCTTTTCTTACCTTTATGATTGATTTGAAATCTAATTTTTTTTATACAATTTTTACATCCATACTTATATAGTTTGAGAAAAATTGCAATTGTATCATGAAATTTCAAAATATTGCATTTGTTCTTACATAATTTTGTATGAAATTGTAGGTGTATCACTTATACTGAAATATCAAAAATGCCTTTTTAACAAATAAAACAATAAAAATGTAAAAATCTTTAAAACAAAAATTATTTTTTTAAAAAATATTATTCACATTAATTAGATTTGATATTCGATGAATAAAATTTTTATTTTTTAAAGATCGTTTGCTGTATTTTATAAATTCATCTGTTTTAAAATTTTTTTTTTAACAAAAGTAATATACCTATAATTTCAGGTGAATTGTGTAGGTATCGATGCCATGTTTTAAAAGCTCATGATAAACTTGCAAATTTGCCCAAACTATAAGATACAAGTGCAAAAATTCATAAAATGATTTAATAATAAATATTAATTTTAAAATTATATTTTCAACATTTGAGCCTTCTAAAATATCAATACTACATGGATAGATAATTCTACGAAGCATTATTATATTCTATTACATTTGTAAATGAATTTAAATAATTTTCATACCTATAGAAAAATACATAAATTTAAAGGAAACGTAACTATGCATATCCTTGATTTGGATAAAATCTGTTTTTGAGGTAAATAAATATCATTACTATGTAGCTAAATAATTTTGTAGTGCATTATTATATTCTAATGCATTTTGAATGAGTCTAAGCAATTTTCATTACCTAAAGATTTTTAAGTAAATGTAATCATGCATATCTTTAATTTGGATAAAACTATTTGTGAAGTAAAAACTTGTTTCAAATAATACAAGATTTTTGGATGAAATCTTTATCTAAAATAGAAATGTAACAGTGTATATTAGAAATGAAAAAAGTTGCATCGAAAATTTAAAAATTGTCTTAGAAATAGAAATACAAATTTTGTACAATAATTTTGTAATAAAACCTAAATAAATGATTTTAAATATAATGGATAGAATAAAATTTTCATCTATCAAATGAGTAGGGTTAATAAAATTACTTCCAATGGAAGTTGAACTATATTATTATTGTTATTTTAAATTTCAACCATTTTTCATGTTTCTTCATGCAATTATTTTATATGTTTTATTGTTTTTATTTCTAATTATTATTTTTATCATATTACATGACTCTCATTTCTTAAAATTTTTACAACTTTTTTTTACCTCATATTAAATAAATCCATTATTTAATTTTTTTTTAGCATAAAGGGTCAGTCAAATTAAAAAACGAGCTAAAATTATAAATTTGACTAAAGAATTCGGGATATTTCACACTTCAGTTAGGATAGAAAAGAACTATTTTTAGTTGCTAATATTATATATTAATTCTCAAAAAAATTTGTTTATAAGAATTTTTAGAAAATTCAAGTTCCGTCTACCATGATAATCCTTTTTCATATAACTCCCATCATTTTTTGTGTATTGCACTTCAATATTGATTTCGTTCTATGCCTTTGTATCCTTTCCTCCAATGAACAAATTTCAGCGTGAATTGGGTGAGGCGTATGCATGATCAGGGCTTCAGAGTCAAACCAATAGTTGAAATTTTCACCGTGACATCAGCATCGAATCATGTCCCTTGCTGTACAAGGGATAATACTCATGATTGTTTCCTGGCTCTCTTGCTCGTGTTTAAGGGAATATTTGGTAATTAAGAAGTTGGTCGAATTTTATGATAGGGCTAAAGTGTGAAAGAAAATATTTTGAGAATTATAAGATTTATATGAAAGTATAAGGATAAAGTTATAATCATGATTGTTTGCCGAGTGTCCACCTCGTGTTTAAGGAGATATTTGGTAATTAAGAAGTTGGTGGAATTTTCTGATAGGTCTTCCTTCGTATTTAAGGGGGTATTTAGTCATTAAGAAGTTGGTGGAATTTTGTAACAGGGCTAGTGTGTGAAAGAAAATATTTCGGTATCTGTGTGATTTATATAAAATAATAAGAATAAATTTATAATAAATACGGTAGTTAAAAAGAAAAATAACTGAAATATCAAAATAAAATTGGAAAAAATAAGTTTTTTAGGTTATTAAATCAACTTTGAGAGAAGGGTTGTCACGAGCTATGGGTTTAAATTTTAGGGGAAGAAATTTCCCTCGTGTCAAGAGCTCAAGTTTTGACCTTGATTATAGCACAATTTAAAAAAAAAAAGGGTTTAATTTGTAAAAATAAAATGAAGAAAATGAGAGAGTATAAAATAAAATTCCGGACGAAACAATTAAAAAAAGAAAAGAAAAGAAAAAGCAACGTTCGATTCCCATTTTTCGAAATAACCTATTCTGATAGGAAGGAAGGATGGGTTGGTGAGAACGCTGTTGGCCAGAAAGAGGATGGAACCATGGAGGAGACTGGGGCTGGTGAAGGTGCTGGCCGAAGAGGATGGAAGAGATAGGAGTTGCTGAAAAGGAAAGAGAAGCTGCAGCAGCCAATGCTCATGACTTTGAAAATAAATAAGTAAAACTTATGATCGTATTTAAGATTAACGGCAGAAGTTGGTATGTTGGGAAAATGGTTTCAAAATTAAAAACTTTGCCGGAGGGAAAAAAAAAAAAAAAAAAAAAAAAAAGAATTAAGAAACCTTGACGATAAAATGAAAAGCAGTATCTCATGTATACATTTTTATGATTGGGGTATTATTATAACAACCTCATCTATTTTATATTTTTAATATGTTTTTTTAGTTTTCCTTCACTTTGTACCTGAGTTTAAGTATATGGAGATTTTTTTAATGCACAATTAGAAACATTGAGCCTCAATGCTACTGGGTGCGTATACACAATTTTTTTGAATTTTTTTTACGTGAATGTTAATATCAGTGTATTTAACATATGTATCAATTTTATTATTTTTGGATATTTTCAGATATTTTTTCGGATTTTTAAAAATCCATGGCATTTTAGTAATTTAATTTTCAAAAAAATAATAAAAAAATATGTATATACACCCGAGAGCATCGAGACTCAATACTTCCAGGAGCACTATATTGGATTCCTAAGCATATTTTTTGGATATACCAAAATTTATCGTCTCTGAATTCTTAGAAATTTTTAAAATTTTTCACCCATTTCATGATCTTCCATCCTTCTATACGTGATAAATTGATGAAATTTTGTATCTCAACTAAATACACTTGAGCATATATAAGAGCAATGAAAAAACTAAAAATATAGAGCATATGAGGTTTGTTAATTAGCTAATAGCCATTTTATATTACCAGAATTCATACTTAAATTATCTTTATTGTCGATCATGGCGGATGCCACAGCTTCCAATTCGTGCGTCCTGTGATTTGCACGGAAGAAATCCTCTTAATTCAGGCACGCAATAAACTAACTAGTCAAGCAAAGGACCTTTTGCCCATGGAATTAAATGACAGCTTAATCGGCTACATTAGCACAAATCTTCAAGATGAATCACTATCCTGTGAAGGATTTTTGCAAATATACTTATAAAGTTTAACTAGTATTGAATCCGTGTCCTTAAATTCGCCGACGTTGCAAATACGCCCACAAAATTTACATGAAATTATAAGCATATCTCTTCCATTATGACATTGTTAAATTTTTTTGTAAAATAACAATAATGTGCTTTAAGTCAAGTAATGCACTTCTAACTTTTAAAAATGTTATAAATATATTTGCAAAAAAAAATCTAAAATAATAATATATGTAAAAAATATAAAAAACAAAAAGATAGCAAATACATCTACAGTTTTTGAAAAAGTGCAAGCGCATCACTTGGCTTTAAGGAAATTATCATTTTTTTATAAAAAAATTTTAACAGTGCCATAATGGAAGAAACACGCTTACAATTTTATGCAAACTTTGTAGAAATAGTTGCAATATCGACAAACTTAAGGACACAGATGCAATATTAACCAAACTTTGTAAATATAGTTGCAAAAATCTCATCTTATAATATTCTTGGTATTTCTTGTTAATCTATATGTATTTAATATGTGTATAAATTTTTACCATCTAAAATACTTCAAAAATGGTAAAAATTAATAAAAATGTTAAATATACTTATATTAACAGTTTTATAAAAAAATTTAAAAAAAATAAAAAATAAGTGCATGCGCCCTGGAGCATACGATCAACATCCGAAGAATGCGGCTCAACAAGGCTGATGATTTTTAGGAATAATAATATGTTCCATCAATGTTAGCATGTTCGAGTAAAATAATTCATATTCATCTCTCAGATTGTCCCTTTCTATCTCCCTCCTCTTCTAGCCCATTAAAAATGTATTTTGTTGCTCCCAGGTCCAAACAGTCGAAACAAGAGACGGGGGAGTATGACTTTTGGTTATTTGCGAGCTCAGAGCACCCAGTGCATTCAAGTGTTCTGAAAAGTAAGATAGTTTGTATAAGAAAATATAAAAATATAATTTTAAAAAAATTATATGATAATTGTAGAAGTTAAAAAGTTTTAAATTAAAAAATTTTATGCGAAAGTTTTATTTAGCCAAACACCCCTTTCATTACTGTCAAAATCCTCGGACGGTCTGGGCCAATAATCCATATTCCGGCTTGCACATGCGGCCAAAGTCTACAGATGCAGTCATATGGCCGAATGCATATATAGCTGACTGGTCAGGCCGATGCCTTTCCGGCTTAATTAAAAGCAAATGCGTTGTACAGAATCCCTTCTAATATTTGTCTGGATTAATTTACTATAAATAAATTATTATTATTATTATTATTATTGGAAGGTAGAAATAAATTACTTAAGCATGGTAAAAAAAAAATCTGAAGAAGTTTCAACCTTGAAGCCCGTAGAAAGTAACTGGTAAACAGGGGGCAACAAGTTCCACTTAAAATTACTAGCTGAGTTACAAGCATATAAAACAAACTTCAAATTTTCGAGCTCAATGCGTATCACGACGCTGCACTCGTCTAGGCGTGATCACTTTCCACTTTCAATCTTTTTCATTTGAGAAATTTTGGTGCTTTCAAGGTCATGGATACCAGATGTTGTGTCGAAAATCATGTGATGCAGAAGCGTATCTGAATACATGTGTGTGTGGATTCCACCTATAGACCGAGTAAAGTACGAAGTCTTCTCTCTTAGCACTTGTCCCTGTGATACTAATGGTAGATGAGAACCTCTTGTGTTATGCTCGTGTGAGAGAGGACCCAGACTCCTCCATATATAGAGCCCTTTCCATTACGACTTTTAGTAGAAGTACAGTTCCACCTGGACTTGGTTTGCGTACGTATCTAAGATACGCAGAGTTATCTTTAAATCCAAATACTCTTTATTTAATTAGGATAACTTTATAGGAATTAATTCTAACATGTTGGATAGTGCCTCCAATCCCGAATCTCCTAGAAAGAAAAATAAAAACTAGAAAAGAAGGATCATCAATCATTTAGTCAAGTTACAAAATCACAATTTAATTAATTAATCTCGTTTAATACCTTCTGTCTCTTCCTCTAATTTAAACCTGTTTGAATGTATTGCAGCGAAGGATTGCCTCACGCCGTTTCCGCCCTTCCGTTGCTCAAGCCAGTTCTCTATGACGTTGCCAATGAACAACACCACCTTCCACATCGAACTGCATCTAAGCCTCAAATAATTATTTCCTAGGACATGGATTTTACGAGAATTATGCTAACTGTAGCACCCCACGAGTGCTATAAGATGAGCTAGAATGTTTCTCTAGTCTGGTGAAATCTGAGCCTGATCAGATAGGTTGGAACTTGTTGTTCTCATTAAACAGAAAAATAGTTAGTATATTTTCAGAAGATGAATGTTTGCAGAAAATGGACAGAGGCTCGGATATTGGATTTCATGTCTGGACCGACAGTATGTGCTCTGGAATCCTGCATTCTTGTACAATAAAATCAATTAGTAAAAATGTTCTTTAAACAATATCAAAATGTGGGTGTTTTACCCATAGATATGTCTGGACCAGCAGCACGTGTTTTTAAATCCTACATTCTTGTGCTATAAAATCTATTAGTGAAAATGTTCTTTAAACAATATCAAAATGCAAACATTTTACCCATGGATTCTTTACCATAATTGACGCTTACTTTGTTGGAAATGGGTGGATTGTACGAACAAAATTAGCTGAACTTCAGCATAGTAAAAAGTGTTAGTAATAAGATGAAATAAATCACAACATGCATAGATAACTGCAATAGCTAAGGAATTTTTACAACTGGATGGAGTCGCCACTAATCTTTAAGAGAAGATCAGATCCCATTTCATTGAATAAAAGAAACTAATCTTACAGAGCTTGGATTCCAACTTTCAAAATCAAGTCGTTACAATAACAACTGCTGCTTGATCATGAGTTGCTACATGGACATGGGAAAATGGAAATAAAAAAGAATCTGTTTACAAAGCTATGGAGCTGGAGAGCTGAAGGGGGGCTCCGAAAGAGGAAGGCTAGGATATTGAAGATGAAGACAGGAAGATAGAATGCAAAAGCTGATATTTCTGCATGACTTCCTTCTCCTCTTGGGATGTCTCTGTGTCTTGCTTCTGCTGGAATGCACCTCTATTAATAGAGGTTTTTAGCTGCTGTTGAAACGTGGGAAATCCTTCACACACTTTGGATATTGGGATGTTATTGCTGGTCGCTGGGATTCCCGGGCAAAACATGTTTTCATCATGTTTTTCTGCCATGGTATTGGCTGGCATGCATGGCTGGCCGTTAGCCGTTGGTTTGCTGGAGCTTGGAGGATTCTCTTGTGGGCTGCGTCCAAATTCCGCTTCTGCCAGGCCGTTGTTGGGCTTGCTGGATCTGGGTAGTTGTTGAGCTACTGAAGCTTTGCTCCAGGGGGCTTGCTATGTGGGCTTGACCTACGGGCTGAAATTGAACAAGCCCATTTCTGATAGGCTGTTGGAGACTTTGTTCTTGCACGCTTGCTGTGCGGGCTTGGCTCATGAGGGCTATAACTA
Source organism: Annona squamosa (assembly GCA_035584095.1). Lineage (NCBI taxonomy): Eukaryota > Viridiplantae > Streptophyta > Magnoliopsida > Magnoliales > Annonaceae > Annona > Annona squamosa. The sequence goes on along the minus strand of JAXCLR010000001.1, from coordinate 92,860,758 downwards.
GACGAGCCCATTTTCTGGTGAGCTGCTGGAGGCTTTTACTCCTGTGGGTTGTTAAAGATTTGCTTGTTCAAGTGGTCTGCTATAATGAGCCCGCCTAGACTGATTGCTATAATTTGGGAGCCCAACTGTAAATGACTAGGTGGATTTCTTCCCATTTCCGAGCAGTTGGACTTACATCTTGACTCACACACACAGACACAGACACACACACACACACACACACACACATATATATTATATTTTATATATAACTTTCCTCCGAGGTAGGGGTGCCTACACTAATGTACCACTGCTGGAATAATTTTATTATTATTATTTGCCAGAGTCTAGCCTAGGGTTCGATGGCATTTTTTGCTGTTCATGGGAATCGAAACCCGGACTTCGGGTATATATGCGCCCACGTGTAAAACCCTCCTATGCAGGTTCACACTGTCGGAATAATTAAGTTCATTGATTCAAGCCCGAGAAGGTTTTGTCCCCTCTAGCAAGAGAAATCATATCAGTCTGACCTGGTTTATATGAAGTTCGTTTCTCCTCTGGTCGCAAGGACGATGATAACCGCTGTTGCCCTACGGTCTACCCTCTTTAAAGTCCCCTTCGGGAATGCAATTATTTACAATAGTTCTGATAAAAAATAGTTACAATTTTAGAACCACCTATAACATAACCAGGAGGATAGCAATGTCTTTACATAAGAGACTTGCATGATAAAATCTACTTCATTCATTATATTTAACATCAATTTATCTTGCTATGAATCCAAGTTTCATTAAAATGAAAGATGCACATATGGCCACGTTTGCTTAAATATGTGTGTAATTTATGAAAAAAAGCTTAGATCAATCCACAAATATATCAGAATGGAACAATATATTATATAGAATCGAATCATTTACATACACAATAATGATATTTTAGAATTGACATTTAGTATCAAATCATTTTATTATATTGATTTTATATATTTTTTTAGATAGGTCATGCACAAATTATACTAGACACCTCAGTAGCTGTTCAGAAGATTGGCTATCACAGTCAGCCACCTCAGGCAATTTTCTCCGCGAGATTAAGAAGATAAGACAGATAGGCACACGACAACAAGCACTGAGTAACATTCTATGGTCCTTTCCCCTTTTAGTTAGCAATTCTGCAATTGTACTGAGCATTTGAGCCCAGCTAAAAAGCATCCAACGATCCAAGCGTTAAAATGGAACAAACTTGCCTGGCCATTGGATCCAGCCCGACTCTCCAGCTTTTTTTCTTTTCTTTTCTTTTTTCTAATAATCTCTCCAGCTTTAAAACCAGACAATAAATAACAAACTCTTTTAGTTGACAATGGCATGTCTATACGACTAAAATTAATAATCATAATCAAACAGGGAAAACATCACAATGTGAATCGAAAGCAGCCCCACAAGTGGCGGCAAAGGTCCCAATGAACAGAAACGTAGAGGACAGCAAAGTAGAGAAATAAATTTTTAAATATATAGAAAACTTTATTTATGTTAGTGTTAGACAAATTATACAGAATACACAGGCAAGGCCATATCATCATGACTATGCAGAAGAGAACGCTGGAGCAGATAGACCACTGAACAAGCTCACTAACCTTTATTCCCTCTCGAGAGATGGCTACTGAACAAGCTGACTAACCTTTCATCTTGACAAATTCGCAGATGAACAACCTCGCCTACCTTTATTACCCTTTGAGAATGTGTTTTTCTCTCCAGCAGCACTCTCACCTTCTACTGGCCAATTTTTCAGTCTCATGAAGTCTAGTCAATCACTGGATATGATTCTAGCAGCACATCAAGAATGGTTAAATAAGTAGGATGAAGGACAGGCGTCATGACCATCACTGCCAATAAAATTATTTAAGTACAAACATCGAACCATAGATCTCATGCACCCTCACAATAGTGCCTACTACATGCGCATCCAGTCAGCTACTAGCTTTATAATTTTGATTTGGATTTTATTAATGGAAATTTTTTTGAATTTTCCCCATTCCCCATATACACTCCCATTTCCCAATATCTAATACACTTTTTTATCTCATCATTACCTATATTTCTCATCTTCCAATATGTGAATTGACATACATCTATAAAAAGAACCCTACTTTTCCAAATTACTGTTCCTTTTCAATCTCAAACTCTAAAGTAACAGCATAAAGAACTGCTTTTATGAGCACTGGGCATCCAAAAGTTGAATTTAGACAGCTCAGAAGTAGGGTCCAAAATCTTACTTTTGTTGGAGTAGACACTTGGCTTCTCTTATAGCTTTGCTGACAGCATATAGAGCCATTTTCTTGAGCTGAAAGAAAAACAGAAAAGTCAGCAACAAAGGAACAATTTAATCTTTAAAGAGAGTAAAATAGCATTCTCTTTGCATTGCAATGTTGATCCGTTTCCAGCATCAAGCAACTCTAACATCAAGGTAAAGTTCTGATCAAGAGCAAGCTTTTGCTCTTTGGTCGGCCAGCGCTCTGATACCAATGAGCGAGAACCCGATCTACGATTGTGTTGTGTTGATCCTTCCATTTTGTCAGGAATCCAACTCAAATTGCAAATTTCACATCATAACATGCAACGATTCATTAGGGGGAATAAAAATATGGAAGGTTCTATTACCTCCAATCTATCATCCTTTGATCTGTGGGTTTTGGGCAGTGAGCGGGACTCCTCTGACAAGCGAATACAGTGATGAATACTCTCAGGAGACACAAAGTCGAGGGTGACTTTTATGCATGACTGAAAAAGACATTAGGTATAATCAATGCCTGAATATCTGCAACATTATCTGTAGACCATCAAATGTTAATTGATGATGAGAAACAGATTTTGAAAATCGGTCACCATAAGCCACTGATCCATGGGCCAGGAACACCAATGCTACTCTCAAGGATCAGGAAAGACCTAAAGAGATCAGGAATGCTCAACAACAGAGCAGTGTCATGAATTGCCACCTTTTTTCGCTTAGCAGGTGAACATGGCTTGGGTAATTCAAAAGAAACTGTGTGTTTGTAACCCACCATACAACTCCATAACAATGTGCACATAAAATGTCATGAAAATTCAGTAATTCTTAGCAGTCTAGTCAATGGCACAAGATGCAACAATCTCCCATTCCATGAGGTTTACCCTTTTTTTTTCCCAATCTATAATTTTTTTAGTGGGGGAAACAAATTTCTTCAGCACTTCTAGCCAAATATACATAGAACTTCGACCATAAATATAATCAAAATTTTTAAGACGACAAGAAAAATATAAAAATAAAACCCAGTTTGTTCAGTTATAGGAACATTACCATGCTACAGCGAGTGAATTTTTTGGCAATCTGGAGTCTCGTTACATACTATTTTTCAATATAATGCATGCAAACTGTTTTTTGGATCTCTATGCGCTCAAATAATTTCCACCTTTCCAAATTGCAATGAGATGCTAGGTCAAGAGAGTTAGGCAAAGATACCATTTTTTTAATCCACTTTATTCAGTAGCCACTCTTTGCACTTGAAGGAGCATACCAAAGTACCAGATTAGATATCAAAAGCCATAAAGATAGAGCATTTGGGATTATCTCATGTCAATAGAATGCTCCGCTGAGAAGTTGAAGGTATACTTATTGATTTGGTGTAGTCAGAAAATCTTAATCAGCATGTTGTAATAAAATTAATTAAATCAGCGAGTTCAACCTGTTTATTTCTAACTTGATGTGCGCAGCCTGCTGGTATTAGAACTGCCTCCCCAAGGTATTGCTCAAATGTCCAAGGTTCAACATCTGCAAATAAATAAATAAATAAAATAATAAAAAATTCTTTACTGAATGAAGTCATATAAAAACTGTCATCTCAAAAGGCAAAATTTCACATGGAATTAAGACCACTTACTATACTCCTGTTTTAGCTGTTTTTTATGTCTTCCAGTCAAGAAAACAGATCGATAATGAATAGGATTACTAACCTGTATCAAGATTAGTAAGATTATAAGAGCAACAGAAATTTTTTTCAACAGATAGAGAGTATAAATCGCCATGGAACTCACAGAGTTGACAGCAGGACTACTATCCTGACTAAATTCTTTCCAGTGCTTTTGCAAATAATCAACCAATTTTGGCACATCCTCCCTCCGAAAAACATCCCAAACTGCTCCTCCATGAGCAGCCATCGAATCCGACTCTTCAGAACATGTTGCAGTAGATCCTTTCCCCTTGGGAGAAGAATATTTTGAAGCACTGACATTGGCATTCTTCTCTGCCTCTTCGGGAGGAGGAACATCTCCTGGGAAAGATGATTTGCTATCTGCTGTCGCTTCATACTTTCTTTCAATTTCATTCAATCTTTTTAAAACATTGCAACCATTGGAACTAAAGTGCACCTCATCTGATGAAGTATTCCTCTGAGCATTATCATGGGATCCTGAAAAGTTGGGTTCGTTAATCTCTAATTGCTCTCCGTCTAGAGTTTTCTTTTTAGTATGCAAGCCATCCAGTAGCATGGACTCCCTCTGCAAAGACACACGTTCGTCAATTCTGCCATCTGAAGGATTACATTTGTGCAGTTTATCTGCTTTATGTTCCATGTTTTCTTCTGGTGGCAACTTCCAACTCACAATGTTGGAGCATTCATTAGAATTAGCTTGTTTCACATTATAATTTTCTCTGCCTGACATGCTGGAGTCAACTTCCTGCTCTTGCATCAACAAATTGTTTCCATCAGTCTCCTTGGGAATTGAGAAACTCAGGTTCACTTCATCTTTAGGCTTACTAGAATGCTGAACCTTTTTATCCAACAACAAAAAGTTCAGAAGTGTCTGATTGACATAAGAATCTCTGCCCTCAGCCAAAGAATCATTCCACCCTCCTCTTTTGCAGATCAAAGAACTTCTATTCGCCTGAACCCCCTGCTGATTAGGTGACACAATATCCATTTTCTCTGGAACCTTGGTGTTTGGATCAAGCATATTCATCTCTAAGTTCCTGCTCTTTGGAAAAGAATTGGTCCTGGTTACCTCTATGCAACATGAAGTGCTGGCAACAACCTCACTTTGATGTTTATGAAAGTGGTCCACAAAAGTGCTGCCTTTCTCCAAAAATGAAGAGTTCCCAACCTGAATTTGATTTTGACCATCTTTTTTCAAAGTCATATCTGTTTCATCAGCGAAAAGGGCACTGCTACCTAACACATTGGTCTTGAGATCATGGCTCTGTGGCCAAAAATTACTTATGGCAACCTCCTCACAGACAGATACAGTTGGGCATTTATGAGGTTGTTGGACCACAGTATCTGTTTTATCCGGTAATAAGCTGTTCCTACCAAACAAACAACTATTGTCACCCTGTATCTCTGATAAAGAACAACTACAGGCAACCTTGTTGCAAATTGGAGTGTTCATGTTCTCTGAACTTTGATGGTTGCCAGGTTCCTCTAAAACAACATCCAATTTATCCAATAAGGATGTCTTGTCTAATATATCCATCTCCTGACCCCATTTTTCCTGCAAAATAACATTTGCAGTATGCTTCTTAAAATTAGAAGAGCTTGAATTCACCTCAGTTTGGTGTTTAGCAGTTTGTTCCAATTCAATATCCATTTTTCCCAACAACAAGGAATTCCTCCCAAAAACATCTCCATATTGGGGAAAACAAGATTCCTGAATCACATGTGATTGACCCTCAAGATGCTGTTTGGCCACCTTCTCTTCCAGCAATGATTTGGCCTCACTAAAAACTCTTTCAAGTTTTGAAAAGCCAGGTCGTTCTAACAGAAGTTGTTCCTTGTGGTCTTCACTTCTTGCTGCATGCATAAATTCTGATGATGACAAAGACTGCTCCATTGTGTCTTTGGATTTTGGATAAGCTTCAGTGACTTTTTGCGCACATTGACTGGCTTTGTTGGTAGCCACTGGACCCAGAGATTCTGAACATTTAATACCACTGGTAAGCTGTTTGGATGCAGGAATTTGTATTTCCTCAATCCTTCCACCATTTGTGTGTTCTCCATTTTTACTTATGTCTGCTGCCAACTTACCCTCAGATCTGTGTGCAAATTGTGCATGTTCCAGAGTCTTTACACATTCGTCTGGTCCAGATACTTTTACTTCAACATCTTCACTCTGTTGTTCATTTATAACCTCATCTTGTTCCAAAAAGTATTTGGATTTCTGCAATTTTCTGATACAGTCACGTTGCCATGAAGTAAGTTTCACCTCTGTCGTGTGTGCTAGAACAATTACCTAGAGACAGGAAAGACAACAGAACAAAGATCAACACAACACTGCCTTCATCCCATTATTTGAAGCTTTTTTTTTATATTCGAGTCAAATGGTAGACAATATTCTGAATAAAGGACATCAGCAACATTGACTTAACGTCCTTCAGTTAAAGCAAGAGTAAGAGCATCTGGAAAAACAACAAAAGAAATTACAGTTGGCCTTAAGACTACTGAAATTTAGCGAACAAAAAACAAAACCAATCTGCTGTAAAGCCCGGACGAGTGATCCAAAGAAGAAAGGGCCCACACAGCAAATAGAGCAGGTTTAGAGACAGAGGACATCAGCTGGTATTAGTTTTGAAATTGAAAGTGAATACAGATGTTTGAAAAAAAAAATTACACAGAGAAACTCCAAAGACAATCAATAAAAAGCAGAGTGTAAGGAACAGAAGACACTGACTAGCGTTTTTTTTATTTTTTATTACAAAAACACAACATGAAATAAATTCAACAAAAGAGCACACAAACTACATAAGTAAAACGAGAACAAGAAGGCAATGAACTCACAACATCAGCCACATCACAATGTAACTTCGTCACCGAATCCCCTCTGCCAAGCTCCTTAGAACAGCCATAAGCAATTTCTGCCTTTGGACCTAGCTCAGGTTGCATGCAACCATCAGGAAGCTTTGTAGCGAGATTAAGAAGACCATATTTTGGATGAGTATAGTCATAAAATGGAAGAGCTGCCACAAATTCAGCACCATGCCTCGAAAGACATTCTCCAACTAAGCCAAAAGGAGGCCAATCTTTAAGTTTCAACATCTCAGGCCACCCATTCATATGCATGCGACCCTCTAGGTATCCTTTGAAGAATTGAGGAATGCTGATTTTGACCTACAACACTAAAGGCATGATAAGAGCTTCCAAAAAAGAAGATCAACATAAATTAATAGAAACTATAGTTAGAAGTATAACTAGATGCTGAACAATTCAATACCAAAAATAACAGATTTGATGTAAAAATCAAACTGTGTCACCTGTTTTTAACCCTTTTCTATTTTGACACAAAACAATCTTAAAGAGATACAGGGAATCTCTTTCCATCCTTTTCCAACATCTTTATACTGATATCTTAAACTCCATAAAACCATTCCCACATTTATTACACGTATTAACTAACAAGTAGACCTCTTCCTCCTCTTTCGAAGGCTTCGAATTAAACCAATTTAGCATTTGTTTGTCTGTGCGTTGGGAGTCACCACCAGCACTTTCACAAGTACAGGATAGTGTTTGGATATCACTAAAAAAAATTAAAAAAAATTCTACTCCTAAAATTAGGTTAACATATCCCTTAAAACAAACTTCTGTGGGAAACCAGAGGGAGCTTCCTTCAAACAGGCTGTGGGGCAAGGAAATCTTGAACTTAGCCAAACAGACCCTTCCTCTTCTCGTTGGCACAATTTTAAGCAACCATTGCATGTGAAACTTTTGCCCATTTATCCTCAATTTTTACCACCTCCTTGTGCCACTACTAAATTTTCTTGTATGCATATTTTGATGACTTTTATCTTTCCATTTATGCCATCTTCCACTTCAAAATTATCTTTGTGTTCAGTTATTCAACGCGAATGTTAGTCATCAACTGTATATTATTCCTCAACTGCCAACGCTACATTCCATAATTGCTGGGTTTACAGCTATCTCATAGGATTTTCCCTTTGATTCAAATTGGAATTGAATGATCACATATTGCCACAATCCCACTTATTCCAAAATGCACAAATTTTGTGGGCAAAAAAGAATCCAGTCATCAAGAACCCATTTTAATCGGGTGGAAACCAAAATGTATCTTGCTGAAGGTCTCTTGACAGGATGTCCATGAAATTATGAAGCCAAGGGTATAATTCGTAAACAGACCTATACAATAGAGATGCCGCTCAGGCTCTAGCATCAAATTCTAAATAAAATTTGTCATGGTTAAGCCCCATTTCTGGTGTATGGCACCATTAATCATAAATTTTGAGTTCTAAATAAATGTCGTCCTACATAAACCTCTCCTCTTGAGGAGCTAGATGCTATTCTACATTATTTGTTTAGTTTTGAAATTTTTATACAGGGGCATTAAAATGTATAGAGTGATGCAAAAGAGGTCATTTTCGGGTGAGGAAATTATTCCAAGTGATTAGATGATATAGTTATTATATTTGAATTGCTGACCCCACTAAGGTGGAAAACAGGTTGTTGCAAGATGATGATTTATTATGCTTTAATCGGCAGTTTTCAACTGAAAACATTAATGATATAATCTTAAAAACTAGGATTATATTACCTGTGTGCTCCACAATTTACTGCTAGAAAACAGGTCTTGGTGCATAGGTAATGCTAAACATCCATTATATTGCATATAAAGTCACATGACACCCCTGTAAGTTGTAACACAACCCTAAGAAAGTAGAACCTGATGGGAATTATTAACTAAATATCAGAGGAATGAGTGTCAAAAAGTCAGACAACATTCCTGATGGGGAAGGACCGAACCAATGGCTTCAACCAACAAAGGAAGGGGGGGTTGTGTCTCAGGGAGTGACTAACCTCACGCGAGTCCAAGCAATCAATAGCTTTCACAGCTTCACCATCCTTGAATTTTTTCCCACATGCATCTTTAACAGATCTCCATATGACCATTGGTTCCCAACTGAGGCCAGAAGTTTTCTCATGGACATCCCTCACTATCACTGGTTCACCTCTTGCCCAATGCATTTGGAAGTGTTCAATTTCATCATCTCTCAAGTCAAGAGCATTAGGGCAGTAGAGAAAGTTGTCATTGCTGTTTTCCCTAAAAGCTGCCCGCCGCACACCACAATTGTATCTGTCATTTGCAGCAGAACTAACATTAGGACTGCACAAAGAACAGCCCTGGGAGAAACAAACATCAGATATTTCAAAGCTACTGGTAAGCTCCTCGGCGTTCTTGAGCAACTTGGATATCCAATTGGCTTTAAAGTTCCGTTGCAATTTAAGTAACTGGTTACCACAACCACCATGCTCAGCTGGGGGACACCGAATGCTTCCATCGCTATTTGCTCTCCAATCCTGGGAGGGGGGTCCACTAGTGAAACAAACATTTGTTCCATGTGTCACTTGGCTCTCACAATCAAAATATTCCTTTAAAACAACAGCACGAACAACACCATCCTTACTTTCTATAGTCTGTTGGGTAGCAGATTTCCCAGCATTACCTTCAGATTTCGAACCTTCCCGTAATTCTTGGCAACATGACAGGCAGAGATCGAAAGAGCAACTTGGGCAGCTTCTATGAAAATTGATAATAGACATGTAGCAGTTATCACTGTTAAAGTACAGAATAACGAGTTTAATTACAATAAACAGAATAAAATTAACTCGTAAATAAAGACAAGAAAAACACCAATATTTTACAATTGGCTGCAAATCAACAGATCTGCAGCAGCCAGAAATCTTTCTTTTTTTTTATAGAAAACGTGGGGCCCACCTAGATCAGTTAGCATGTTAAAATTTATATTTTTTTTTACATATTTTTATTTTCAAAATTTTAAAAAAGATATGTAAAAAAAATCAAAACATATAAAATTTGGTATGCTAACCAATCTATGTGGGGAACACATATCCATGAGGGGCAAAAAAAGAAAAAGAAAACTGGTTTTGCGGCCAGTAGGGTCCCAAAATAAAATGCCAGTCCTCGAATAAAGTAGTCAAGCTTTCACGGCAACTCTCAGGATAGGAGAGCTGACCAACAACCACATAAAGTAAATGAAGTTGCTACCACTTTGATTGACTTAAGTCTATCTCAAAACTCAATATTCAGGCTCGAATGTAAAATTTGTAGTTAACCAAAAAAAAAAAAAAGGCAGAAGCTTCTATGAGCGTGGCAACAGCATTAGTTGTTGTGCCAATAGAAATGTGTGCTACCCAGACAAAGCAGACACCGAAAGCAACAGATGGCACCGATATGGTCATGAGCCATCAGCATGGAACTACTTTCTTTGTTGCAGCTGCTAAAAAGTGCAAACTTGTGCAGAATTGAAATATCCCTATCAGCTGAATTATTCATTCCATTCTGCGAAGCATTCGAGACTCCAATAGGGGCTTTCACAAAATTTCCTATACAGAATGTTTTCAGCTAATTTTGAATGCAATCAATATATACTACAAATATCAACTAAATTCTTGTCCTTAACTCAAAGTGAAATTCTGCACACATGGAACTAGCAACCATAGGGTTACTATGTTCAAGATGACATGGCATAAAAACCACTCCATGCTTGAAATTGCATAAAATAAAAATGAAGGTCGGGCCCCTATGTGATCTGCTAGTTACACCTCGCAATTTACAAGAAATATAAACCTAACAGAGCACACAACAATTATTGCAATAATCAAGAAAAACAAAAATAAAAAATAAAAAATAAAAATAAATTGATTGATTGATACATAATAAAAATAAAAGGAGAGAGGAGCATCAGGAAGATATGCATGTTCCCATACCAGTATCTTCTCTCGTCCTTGCACAGTTTGGACCTTGTTACATTCACTTCTGATGATTGTATTCCTTCAGAAGCAAGGGAAAATAATGATGAGAACAAACCTTGTGCAAGAGTTTAATATTTCAAAGTAACTCAAATCAAATAATCAAGCATGGTACCTTGTATCTTCGCTTCAACAGATACCTCAGAGTTTTGTTCATCATAAATTTGCCTAAGGAGAGGCATAACCTTTTTCAGCAAATAGAGCAACTGATGCAGCTTAGCATTTCCATCTGGTTCTTGTCTTCTTGCCTGCAGAAGAACAGCAAACAAATCTAAAGCTAGAAAACTCGTTCATGAAATTATTATGCAAGATAAGTGGCAAGCAAAATTACCATCACAACAACATTAGGCAAGCATGATTTGCAATTACAATTGCCGCAACAAACAGGACACGCAATCTCGAATTCTTCCTTCGTTTGTTCAGGATACCTGGGTCATTTAATTCAAACAGAAATGCATGTAAAAGGCATGAATGTCACACCACTATCAGGAAAGAAAACAAAATGCGGTTCTCTTCCTTCCCGGACCTGCTTTCTCTTCTATGTAACTCCCTTTATTTTTAATAGCTTAATGGTCGATGGAAATCCACTCCATCTATTATATTCAACATCATTTATATTATCATGGAAACTCTTTCATTTGTTAAATATCATTGTGCATAGGCCCCATTTACAAATGTGTAAAATCAACGTAACGAAATGATTTAATGCTAAATATCAATTTGAAGTGGTATTTTCAACATCTAAACAATTTAAATATCACTGCTATGAAGATAAACAATTCTCCAAAGAATTATTACATTTTAATACATATGTGAATGGATCTAATCATTTTCCCCAATTTACCGATAAATATATCAATTTTTAAGCAAATGTGTCCCATGTAAACACTTGATTTAGATGAAACTTGGGGTGTGTTTGTTTTAGTCTAAAACTTTTCGCTTTCCACAATTATCCAATTTTTAATTATTTTTTCACATATTTTTATACAAACTACACTACATTTCAATTATTTTACACAATTACCCATATAACAAACTCATCTATTTTAACTTTATTTTCTTTATTCTTCATCATTACCCTTATCAGATTACATCATTTTCTCTCATTTCAAAAACTTTTACATCAAAAACTTTTCATCCAAAAGTTTTATCACTTACCGAAAACACCCTTAGTCTCTTAGCTAAATCAGTGATATTAAATATAACACATGGATTGGATTTTACATCAATATCTTAAAATTTGAGAGGGTTGCATGAAATCACTTCTATGTAATGGTTACATAGAAGCAAAGCCCCTTCAAATATATCCACGTGGTTACTGTGGAATCAAGCACATGACCTCATCATATAAGATTTCTTAAGGTTAAAAAGTACCAATCCTAAATCCTGATAACCATTTAAAATTCATCTATGGCATTTGAACCAAGCTGTTGGTATTAAAAGAGGTATTCTAAGGTGTATGGTTTACTTGACACCCAAAAAGGAAAAAAAAAAAGAAAAAGAAAAAAAAAAAGAGATGAAAATAAATTTCGCTTAATCTATTCAACGTGAATAAAATTAAACCAATTGCTTATTAGAGAATCAAAAAGTGCACAATGGGATTTAGGTTAATCTACTAATCAAATGACAAATCCTATTTCCGTAAGTAGTTCTTTAAGTTTCAATTACCACTTAGCCAGGCAGGGAAGGCAGCAACATGTCCTTTTGCAGTTGGAACAAAACATGAGAGCCTTTTTCTTCTTTCGACATTGATGGCAAGCAATGCTCCTCTTTTCCTTCTTCTTACTGGTAATGTCCTACAAAATCGGGGCTCATTAGGAAAGACTAATATTTTAAGCAGGAGGGAAGACGCCATTACCAACTCTTAGACACTGTATAGTCTGCACTAGATGTTGATATGCAAATTCTAATGCTCAAATAAAAAGGTATTAGAATCTATGACAATTTTCTGTCCAAGTTTAAGAAGTCTGAGGCCTCGTTTGGCCAAGTGGCACGATTGCACATTTATCATTTGTGGAAATTGTGCATTCAAAATTTCTGTATCCTGATTTTCAGAGATTTCAGAAAGTGAGAATTCCTCAGGATATGGATAAGCACAGCTTATTTTGGGGGAGGAAAAAAAAAGAGCAAACACCTTCATGATAGGACACTGCTTCCCACAACCGCAATATCAAACATACAGATAAATAGAATCTAAAAGCAACAAAAAATACCAAAGCATTTCGATTACTCAAATTTTAATTAGTGCATGACTATAGAGGACATGGCCATATGCCCACCTCAAGTATATTCTCTCTCCAACACTAAACCATTTGACAATTAATAACCACTTCATCTAACTGAAGTATGAAGATGACCTTCCAAATCAGGGCATTTCTTTAGAGCCATTAAAACAGTTTCACTCCAAACTTTATTATATGCCTTTTGAGTTCAACAGAATACATATTATCCAAAAAACGAGACATTTATTTCCTCCCCACACTAATTAGTCGACAGTTGTAATGTTTTATTATTTTACCTACAGCATATAAAGATTGGCAGATGATCATTTTGAAGAAATAAAAGTAATTACCAGTATCTGTCCAATCATTTCAGGTCTAAGGCTGCTACCCACTGGCTGTTACAATTTGCAACCATTAAGGACTTGAACATGATTGTACTAATTCCATGTGATGAAGGCAATCTAATGTATAGCATTAGGTTACACATTAGATATAATATTATGGCTCGAACATATTTTATCTCATTATTCAGAGAAAGAAGCATGCGAAAGCAAGCAATAAGACCCTGTAAAACTGTTCCTATTGCTTATTGAGAGAAAGAAGCATCAAGAATAGCAAATAACAGGAGAGCAACTATATCAAAGAAAAATGAAACAGATTAAGCATCAAACAAGACCAGACAAAAAAAAAAAAAAAAACACATTGAGATCTAACAAGTTCTGTCTGATGCATTTGAATAAAGAACATGGGAAAAATTACCAACATTCCTATCTGTGCATCTCCATTTCCTTCATTACTTTCTCTCCTGTTGCCAGAGTTCCTCTGCTCTTCAGAAGAAGGGCTGCAACCATCCTCAGAATATCCCACGCCCTCATCAGATTCCCAATCTTTACTTGACATTAGGCATTTCTTTTCCTAATAGATAATATTACTTTAGTGAATTAGCTGTTAGGCCATAAGCAGTGACATGAAGAACTCTCTATTAGAGACTAAAAAACAAATGTGCCACTAAAAAACCATGTTGAATATCGTACGGGCATGCAAAATGTTTATGAATCTATTAATGATCAGCTAACTGATTGGCATTGTATTTTTTCTTGCTCTTCTTCTTTCATTAACAGCATTCCAAAGACACAGGGGAGCAAAGAATCACTAACACCACCATTCTCCTTCAAATTTCAAAGGAGTCCTGGAAATGATCAAATGCCCACCCACTATGGTTGAACCCACTCCTTTCAATATATAAACTACCACTTGGTGGGGAAAAAAGGTAAAAATTAAAAACACCTTAAGTAGCTACTTACTGACAACAGAATGGTCTTAATACAGTGAAGGATATAACCATAGGGTGTGTTTGGCAATTTGCAAAAGTTGTCGAGTTAAAACTTTTCAATCTAAAACTTGTCACTTTCCATAACTACTCCTTTTTAAATTATTTTTTACACATCTTTCTACACAACAACCCTACTTTTCAATCATTTCTACACAACTACCAATACAACTAACATATTTATTTTAAATTTATTCTCTTTATTCCTCATCACTGCCCCTACAATATCACATCATTTCTACTAATTTGACAACTTTTACATAAAAAACTTCCCATCAAAAGTTTTACAACTTCCCAAACACACCCATAGGCTACTTCAAACTATATCAAGTGTTGAAGTCAAGGTTGACAATTACATCAGAACTTTGAGAAGATCTCCAAAAAAAAATTTATTTTAGATATTGATTAAGATTTGACCACCAAGATATTGTATAAAAAAAAAGTTTTAAGAAAAAAAAATCAAGTGTATAACTTTTATGAAAGTGAAAATGTGGCATAAAACAAGATTGAAGTCATGTCTGTCAGACGAGTCAGAGAATATAATTAATATTATTGTTTATAACTTACTGCATAATTGTAATATAGGAATGCTAACATGCAAAGAACATTTCAAGGACTAAATTAGTCATTTATGAAGATTCTAGTAACAGACACAAACAGCTGACTTATCACATGAGGGTATGTTTGACAATCATAAAAACTTGTCAAAGTTAAAACTTTTCAATCCAAATTTTTTTTTCTCTCCAACTCTACCCTATTTTTTAATTATTTATTCACATCTTCCTATACAAGTATCCAACTATCTTATCTATTTTAACTTTGTTCTCTTTACTCCATATTATTACCTTTATCATATCACATCACTTCTCCCATTTCAAAAAGTTTCACTTAAAACTTTTCTTTTAAAAATTTTATCAAATGCCAACACAGCCTAAGTTTTTCAGGCAGTTGATATGATATCCAATCCTAATATTCAGAATCATTCCTGGATTTTTTACACCCCTTTTGCTTTTAAATACTCAATAGCAGCTCAATGAGAAATACAGAATCGTCTTTTGCTCAATCAGTGACATGCATTCTATATATAACATCGAACATCTCTTGACTTAGATTCTATATATCATTGAACAATGATCCCAATAATTAGTGCACTAGACTTGAGGAACTCAAGGTCACTATTAAACCAAGATTGTTCACATTCTAAATTTTATGCTCAAGCAGAGAAGAAGATGACCTCATGTTCCTCACCAGTAATCCCATCTCTGCCACTCCATTTTCAGCCTTTTGTTGTCTGTTGCTGTTGTAGTGTAGGCGGCGATGGGGATGGTGGTGGTCATGGTTGTAACTGCGGTTTCCTAGTTTGCCATTCATTTTACTCCATTCTGCACCAGATTCCGGCATTCGCACACTGAAACTCCAATCCCTCTCCCCAAAAAAGGCAATTTGCTCTTCAGTTTTCCGAATTCCAACCTACCAGACCAAACTTCGTGTTTAGATACTATTGGGAATGAAAATTCAAGAATTCATTTGAGGATATATGACTAATTTAACCAATAGCAATGATCTAATGCACCAAGATTGCATGGATTGACTTTTCCAACATTTTAAATTGTTCTTTTTAAAAGTCAAACCATTTACTATCTTGCCCCTTTTTTCTTTTGAAAGGCAACCCGTATGCATCCATTCATGACACCAAACGTCACTTTGATTCAAAATTTATATTTTGTAAAAATCTAATGTCTTTTGAGCTTGAGAGTGAATATGACTGTTAAACTTTGAAAATAATGTATATTGTATGCATAGTATACATAGGTTTCCAATCGAAGTGGTTTCTTGCATCATTAATAAATACCCATGGATAAACATAATAACATGTTTGGATTTTGGAGAGAAAATGTTACAAAATAATAAAAAAATTGTAGGGAGTGCGTGGCCGTGGACCGCATACCCTTTTAACTATAGCCAAACATCAACAGTAACACTGCATCTGGTAATTGCATAGCCGCAAATGTACTTGAAAATTTTCCTTTTTCTTTTAAGTTTCAAAGAAAAATTAATCTGTAGCTCTCTTGAGGGGTTGCGGCTTAGACGGAAAACAATAGAGAAAAAAGGCAAAAAAAAAAGGCGGGTGCTAGGCCGGGAAGTTTCTATGGACAGTCTCTGCTATCTTTGGTATGTACACCGACAGAATGAATCTCTTCCATTTTCATGATAGAGTAAAACCATAAAGTTGTAACTATGTAGTACAATGCAACGCCACACATAGTCATCCCAGTTGGACCGCAAGTTCTACGGAGATTTAAGAGTGCAAAAGAAAGAACTCACCAGCAATTCCTTGTTGCCAGAGGAAATCCATCCCTTCCTCCCACCAGGCGTCTTCAAACCCTTCCGAAACTCCCGCGCCTCATCCCCCGCACACTTCTCATCCTCTCCGGAGCCCCAATCCCCACCACCAATCCCAATCAAACCAGACGCCTTGTCCGGACCTCCTGCAGACCTCTTCATTAGATGCTCAGGCTCGTTCACCTCCTCCGCAACCTCGCCGAACTCCTTCCTCCTCTTCCTCTTCCTCCCGTACCTGCTCAACCCCTCTCCGCACCAATTCATATCATCGTCGTCTTCCTCGAACCTAATCTTTACTTTCTTGGACGCCTTTTTCTTCACATCAGCCGCTTTAACGACGGGGCCCGGAGCCTCGATTCCATATCCTTCCTCGTCGGATTCTCTACAATTCATCGCCTTGATCTTCTCATTCCTTCTCTGGTTTCTGATCTTCTGCTGTATAAAGTGCTTCTCGCAGTAAGCTCTTCCCTGTATAGCCCTCTCCGAGCAGTGCCAGTTCTGTCCGCCCGTTCGTTTACACCGCTGGTTCGACGCAAGGCGTGGAGGCATGGATGGATGAGGGGTACCCAGAAATCGGGGCCTGAGACTCCACGACTTCGCTTTAAGGTGGGCGGCTGGAGGGTTTTATTCCTCGAAATGAAGAAATTTGGCGTGAGAGTCAAAAAATGAGGGTTCTTGTTTCCATCATCGGCACCAGCCGCTTCTCCATCTCGATGGCATTGAAACGTCCGTGAGGAAGATCTTGCAACAGCACTCCCTCGACGGTTGATCGCGGGGGAAGATTTCGATCTAGACCGTTCTTTCGCTCGTACGAGGCAGTCGATTGACGACTTGTCAGCGTTTGTTTTAAGATGCGTTCGTGAAGGGAGAAAGCGGACAAATATTTTTGGGCTTGGGTACATTTATTTTTAATAAAAAAAATTCAAACTAAAATTTTTCAATTGAAGGATATGTTTAGTTCGGCATAAAAATTTTCAATAAATAATTTTTCACTCTTCATAATTATCATATTTTTTAATTACTTATTCATATTTTCCTATACAAATTATTTTACTTTTCAATTATTTCCGTGTGATTATCTTCATGATTAACTTATCTATTTTAACTTTACTTTCTTTATATCTCATTATTATCACTCTCGTAACATATTATTTTTATTAATTTAATAACTTTTATAGCAAAAATTTTTCATAAAAAGTTTTATCCTCGACTAAACACACATTAGAACTTTTCACTCTCCATGACTACTATATTTTAAAATTATTTTTTTATATATTTATATGTATTTTTTTTTCATTTCTATACAACTATCTATACAACTAGCTTATCTATTTTAACTTCGAGTATGACTTTTATGCATTCATATGTACCAATTCACTTCGGTCCTCCCGTTTAGTTTAAGTTTTGTCTTAATGATTTTGTTAAATTTAATTCATTTATTGTATTTAAGATTATTTATTTTATTTATATACAAAAATCATATCAATTCGATGTATTTATGTGTCACATCTTCTAAAAATGTATACAATTATATACAATTTTAGGAAATCACTTAAATTTATATATCGAAGTTTTGAAATATTTTAAAATTTTATAGAATCACTGATCTAAGTACGATGGATATTATAAATATTTTGAATATTAAATTGAGATATCATGAATCCTTATAATAAATAAATCATTTTTAATGAATTTAAAATCATTCTCAAAAGACTGTTATTTATTTATTTTGATCAGGCTTCACTTTTTGAAGTATCATGGAATCGATCCTTAGACCCAATGGCAACCGTGTCACCATGAGTTACCATTGCATTAAGGTGTTGGCTCAGATATTGTTAATTTCAAGAATGATACAAGTTACAGATTAAGATAATTTTTAGTATATAATAAAATAAATATTACTAAATACAATTGATAGATTGAATTTAACAAAATAATCAAAATATAGCCAAAATTAGACAAAAGTGTCGAAGTGAATTGGTACATCGGATGTTTAGAAGCTTAATATTTCATAAATTTCTCTTATATCCATAACATTTAACCCTAAATTTCTCTCATACTTATGTCGTTAAAACCACCGTTATCTACCTTATTGAAAAGACGGTTTTTCTCATTTGAAATTTTTTAATTGAGATAATTTAACTTTGACGTGACTCAATTGATGGTAGTAAATCATTAATGCAAGATATTAAATAACTTGAAAGTTACATTAAGGCTGTTTTATTTGAATTAGAAAAAAATAAAAATGGCAAAATTATCTTTTCAATTGGATAGATACCGGTGGTTTTAACGATACGGGTATAAGAGAAATTTAGGGCGAAATGTTATAAATATAAAGAAAATGTACCAAATGTTGCGGGTATAAGAGGAATTATGTACATTTGTTATAAGTATAAGAGTAATTATCCATTAAATTGGTGTAGCACCGATACCATTAGGTAAAGCATTACTGGGTAACTCATCGGATACCTAAATTGACATGATAAATTTTTATTTTAATTAGGGTATGATAGGTTTTAATGTTTGAGTATTTGAAATTGACCTAAATTATCAAGGAACTTGATCTTGTGCACTCGGGTGCATATAACCCACTTTTTTATATTTTTTAGAATGTTTATAAAATTGTTAATATAAGTTTATTTAACATGAGTATCAATTTTTATCATTGTTGAAATTTTTAGATTTTTTAGATTTTTTAAATTACTAAAACGTCACTAATTTTAAAAAATTCAAAAAAATTTAAAAATCTTCAGAAATTGTAAAAATTTATATACATGTTAAATATATTTAGATTAACATTTGCGGAAAAAATTACAAAAAAATATATGTAAACTAGTATTTGCACCCAAGTGCACTGAATCACTTTCCAATTATTAATATATATTTATTTATTTAATATCTCTTTATGGAATATATTATATCTTTCAATATATAAAATATATTTTTTAGAATATATAAACTTATTTAATTTATCTATCATTAAGTACATCTAATCAACACATTTTAAAATATACAATTATTATCTTGATTGTAAATTTTTAAATAATCTATTTTCTTATTTTTAAAATTCAAAATAAAATATTAAAACAATCATAAAATGTAAAAAACTATATATGGACATCCATGCTTGGTCCCACATGAAAATATGAGAAAATTTAAAAATAAAACAAAATGAGTAACACACTAGGTGCATTAAAGCCAAGAGCATTGAATCCAGATCCATGATGTAATATAACATGGGTAATTAGGTATAGACAATGAGTGAAAAAAAAAGGTAAAATTTTAAAAGTTAGTTGAATAAGTAATGTTGTAAAAATAATTGAAAAGTAAGATAGTTATATAAAAAATATGAAAAATAATTTTAAAAAAGCAACAATGAATAATGAAAAGTTTCACATTAAAAAATACAGTTTGAAAAGTTTTACATATGCTTTAATCGTTTATATGTATATTATTTACCTTTGAAATTATCATTCTTTTTCATTTATTGTATTTTCAAAAGTTAATTTTTTTTATAAATGACTGATTTTAAAAAATAGTTAGGCCATGTATTATTATTATTTTTATTTACGAAATTAAGTAATTATTAACTAGTATACCTGAATTTGCACGTTAATTTATTTATAAGTAGCATATTTTGAAAAAAAATTATATGATCCAACTTTTGTTTGAAATAGATTTTATAATCCGACTTGAATCAACTTGATTTAGAAAATGAGTCGTTGTTAATAGTGAAAATTGAGTAGAGTATTTATAAGTCAACCCATTACATGTCTTAAAATGAGTAATTTAAGTATTTATTTTTATACTTATAAATAAGATAAGTTACAAGTAAAAAATACTCTTATCCGGTAGTAGTTTTAATTTTTAAGGCGTGGGTGCTCGAAACCGATTCGAATTACTAATATATAATTATATATTCAATATATATTGTGAAATATCTTTTATGTTGAGATATATAAATATATTCTTTAAATATTTAGAAATTTATTTAATTTATATATTTTCAGCAGATTTAATATATGCATTTACTAATAAAAAACATATATTCAAAAATAATATTATTATAATATTGAAACTTATGACTAAAACTATTACTGATTTAACCTTCGAAATAAGGACGCGATGATCTTAAAACCGATCTAATCTAAAATGAGATAAAAAAAAATTTTGAGTTCTCAAAAATAAGATAGGGGTATGGTTAAACTCGCACCTAATCTACTTAACCAAAGTAATAGCCTTGGGTTAATGAATGTTGGTGGATTGGGCGTATTTGTTTAATACAAAAAATTTTCAATTTAAAACTTTTCATTATCTACAACTACTGTATTTTTTATGTAACCTCTGTCATTTCATATCGATTTCTCATAATTCAAAGTCATTTATACTAAAAATTGTATTACCTTCTAAACACACTTATAATATATCAATTGCAAAGATTATACAAGATCTATTACATGAATGACGTGTTTGGGAATAAGTAAAATCTTAGATAAAAAAGTTTATATGTAAACGTTGTTAAATTAGTAAAAAATAATGTAATATAATGGGAGTAATAACGAAGAGTAAAAAGAATAAAGTTAAAATAAAGAGGTTAGTTGTGTTGTTAATTGTGTAGAAATGATGGAAAAGTAAAATTATTGTATAGGAAGATGTGAAAAAATAATTTTAAAATAAAATAATTATAGAAAGTAAAAAATTTTAGATTGAAAAGTTTAACTTGAAAACTTTTAAAAACTAACAAACACACCCAAAATATTATTATAATGTCAACCCTTGGAATTATAGGTATACACGTATTATATTTAAGCATAAATGAGTTAAAATAATTACTTAGCAATTGTGTTAATAGATAGCTAATGAACTATAAGGTATTCATGAAAAAAATTATTTTTAAATGAAAGTTATATTTAAGATTAATTTAATCAAGTAATTGTTTGAAATAATGTACGTTTGATAAAAATCTTGCACGTACGCTGAATAAGGCAGAGCATGAATATAAAACAATAAAAAATAAATTTTATGCATAAATGTCACTTGTTACCGTGACTCGTAAATTACAAGTTATTATCTAAATGTTTCACGAAAGATATAATATTCGAATATTCATGGCCATCTTATAACATAAATGTGCACGTGACATCTATAAAAGAAATTCCAATAAGAAGTTTGATCTAGGGGTGCAACTCGGGCTCATGAAACTCGGGTTCACCTCAACCCTAATCCTAACCCTATTTATAAAACTTCAACTCTAACCCTAACCCTAACCTTATTTATAAACCTCAACCCTAACCCTATTTTTGAAATTCGGGCTCGGGTTGAGTTTCGGGTTGAATTTCGGGTTGACATATTCTATTAATATATCTTTATTACTCATCTTATATATAATTTTTTTTATCACAAATCTATTATATAAAAAGTTTAAAAACAAATTTATTGTATAAAATTAAGAAAAATTCAAATACTTCTTAACAGTAGAAAGAAAGAAACCTGTTTTGAGCATTCTCTTTGTATCAAGTAGAATATGGATTATGTGTAAAC
>JAXCLR010000001.1:92822939-92833809 GCA_035584095.1 Annona squamosa | reverse complement strand
AAGGTCATTAGTGGGAGTGGAAGAATATTTGCTTTGCTACTACAAAATGACAATGCATAGGCACGTTTAACCTACGATAGACTTTTGATGTGGATATGGTTAGATGATTACCTCCTGCTTAAATTGTAATTTTACCATTTACTAATGAAGAGGAGGGAAATTGTATACCTGTTACTTATGATGTTGATTGCCTTTATTCGTTCCCTTACTGCCTGAAGGAAAAGAAAGGAAACACACATGGTTTAACAGCAGTTTCAGTTTGCATTTACTCAAACTATATCCATCTAGGCTAACTGTTAGTTGATGAGCTTTTCCAGTCAAGGCTTGTAAACTTGTTGATCTCCACTTCATTCTTCTCTTTTCTATAGAGCTGTAAAATCTAGCTAGCTTGATTTTAGATAGCTCATTTAGGTTGAGTGCCGTTTGTCAGTGATGTGTATAGTACCAACAACTTCTTTTGGAGTTGCATTGCCGACATCTTATTTTTCAAGAAATGTTGGAGGCAATAATATTATTTATTCATTTATTTTTTGGGCTTCTCTCATGCATTGTCTAACCACATTTATTTGGGCTCCTGTTAGATAGGCTAAAAATATCTTCATTCTGGTACTGAGACTAATTATACAGATTTAGTGTGTTCTTGACTTTTTTCATGTATTTTAATGAAAATGTATGCATACAGATTTCGGGGGTGTTTGTTACTCTAAAAACTTTTCACTCTTTACAACTACCCTATTTTTTAATTATCTCTTTACTTTTACTTATATAACTACCTTACTTGTCAATAATTTTTACATAACTACCCATACATCTTACTTATCTATTTTAACTTTGTTGTCTTTATTCCTCATCACTACCCCGATCATATAAAATAATTTTCTCTCATTTCAAAAACTTTTACAGAAAAAAAAATTTCAGAAAAATTTTTATCACTTCTGAAACCACTCCTATTGTTGATAATTTTTTCTGGAATTTGTTTTCAAGATGGTAGAGGGAATGATTCTCATTCATCTGGAGGTATGCAAGCTCTTCCAGGACATGCAATGATAATTTTGCTGTTTTGCTAGGGTGAGAATTTTTAAAATGTAAAAGTCCATAGTTTATGGAAAGCAGTTTGAAAGTTTGTGATGATTTGAGGTGATAGTGGCATTTAAACAGGATTTTACATATTTTTGTAGCATTGAGTGATTCATGAAGGATGTCCTTTCCATAGTCTGTTTCACTAGTCTGTATTATTAAGTAATCTATTTGGTGGCAAAGGAGTACGAAGATATCTGTCAAAACTTCATCAGCCTTGTGGGTAAAGATGATATTGTTTTGATAGTGAACCTACTGTAAGGCTAAAGGCTGCACAATTTTATATGTCAGTGGACTGTAGATGCCTGTGCAGACTCAACGAGGTGACATTATAACAGAGATAATAGTGTGGAATTGCGGATTAATACTTGATGGAAGGGAATGAATGGATAACTCTGCAATTGGTGGCATTTTGCAACTGCCTGTAGCGAACCCTTTTTTAAATCTCAGATCTCTTTACAAGTTGCTAATGATGCAGTAAGTTTCAGATTCAATATGGAACTGTGCCACTAGAAAGTTAGTGTGCACGCATTTGTGTTCTTTCCTTGAATTCATTTACAAGAGTTCGACATTTAATAAGTTATCGAGCCTAAACGTGACCTTGTGTTTTTAGCAAGGACCTGTCTGATGTAGCTGGTGGCTAAAATTTGTTGGTTCAGGGCTTGGAGGATGACTGTGATTTTAGTTATTGATACAAAAAATGCTGAATTATGTCTTTTGTCCTCTATTAAAAAAATTTCTAAATTACATTTAGAATATATGAACCCTATATGTATATATCCTTGAAAAAGAATAAAGGTGAAGGAGAGAGAAAAATAAACTAAATATTTCATGGTGGTTCTTCTTTCTTTTTGTTTGGTTTTAAAGATGATCGTATCGTTATTAAAATCAAAGAGTTGACAAGAAATCACTAGCAGCAACAAGCAAACAGAAAAAGCTAGCATTACAACAGAATAGTCCTGTTCACTGTCCTCAAATGCAAGCCTGTAGCCTTTCCATTCCTTAGTTTAAAAAACAGCTGCAGCTGCAGGATCTAAGGCTAAAATACTTTTTCTTTCTGATTAGCAGGCTCCCGTTTACACTTCAATTTCCAATTATACCCCTAGGCCTCAAGTTTATCAACTTGAACTTGACGACCATAACGGTGACTTGTTTAGGAACGTGCTTGTTGAAGTAATTTTCTATAACTTTTTGATTTTGTCGTGTCAAAAATCAAAATAATCTTTCTTGACAGTGTCTTTTTTCACATGATGATAACAAATCTGTCTAAATGAGTTTGTCATATTGACTGCTGGCAATGTAGCTTAGTTACCTCCAGGTCAAAAGTGAGTTTTTTTACTGTTCAGAACCACATAAGATAGATGATATGAACATCAACTGTGCAGTGACCCAGTTGGTAACGCTTGTGGCTTCTATAGGTGAGGTCTGACATTCAATTCTCCCCACGGTGTGGGAGTTTTGGCCATCTGAGAGCTTATTCCTGTGTCTTTAGATGGGAGTTTTGTCCCCCATGAATATAGGTAGAAGTCTATTGTTGAATGTAATACACCAGCGGGTGCATATTTTCACAGGTACAGTGCAGTCATGGAAGGCTGGTCACTTGCGTTTAACTGGGGACAGGGTGTTGACTTCCAAATTCGAGATGTGCGGGTTCGTGTTCTTTCTGACATGGCATGGGTTACACTCAAAGCTTTTGTGGACGTGGATTTAGGTCCATTCCACGTTACTAACGTCTTTGAGTTCCACAATGGGCAGTGGTACATGGTTCACCATCACAGCTCAGTAATGCTCATTGATGCAGAGGGCGAGCACCATAACATGTTCGGTTGAAGTGGGGGACACAAATATTCATCGTCTGTCCTGTGCATTGACACGTGCTTCATGGCTGGTAGCTTATCATTCTCTTTTCTGTTTTTCCTTCCAAATTCATCTCTATAGGCTTCTTCCAACTTTGTTGTTGGGTTTTGCTCCAATGGGCTAGTTATTTTTCTCCTCCCTTCTCAACTGTCTGGATACATGTCTTAATTGAGGGTCTCCTAAATAGCTTTGTATAGAAATGAATGTGGCCATGTATTCTCACAGTAACAACAAATGGAATGTCGTGGAGGCCCCTCAAGAGGAATGCTGTAATATATACATGATGAATGTCAAGTGCCTTTATTGGGAATTTTCACCTTGAAATATCGCTGGTCTTTTAAGGTGGATCCATTAGTTACGGTTGTTGCCGCTGCTATTATTCGCGTCTTTTCTGCAATCTAGTCTGCTGTTTTGTCCCTGGTGTGTACGGCAACGTTTGTATTTATTGCATTCTCTTTTATGAACCCGGAGAAGTGTGTTTTGAGGTCTTTCATTTCCCTTGCAGCTGCCATCATTCGCCTCTACCCATTTGGCTATTTATTCGTCTATTTAATGTCCAATAATTAACTTTAAAAATTAAATTGTGGTATTTCGAAACATCTCTCAAAATCCCCCCCCTCCCCCAACCCGCAAATCGTCACTGTATTTGATGGGATCCCGCTTTGGTTACCGAGCTTATTTTGACGATTGCGTCAAAAGCCCGCTGATAATGTTGCTCGGCGGCGGTGGCTTTCTCGTAGAATCATCATCATCTTGCTCAAAGCTGTGAGCGGATTACGTATGTACATTAATATGTAAATTACGAAAAATGTTTATATTTATTCTAAGATGGTTTAAATTTTAATAGAATTAATAAAATCATTTATCTATATTACATTTTGAAGGTTCTGAAGAAAATTCTGTTGTATTCATTTTACACATTTTTAGATGAAACTTTCTTTTATTTGGATGAAACTTATTCTGGCGAAACAAACTATTCCACATGCAATTGAAGTGCATTTCATGCGACTAAGGTGGGTCAAAGTAAATGGGATTGCATGAAGAACTCAAATGTAATCTAATTACGTAGATACGTGGTTACATGAAAAACCTAGTTTAGTTACATCTATGTGGAACCCACATTTGATAGTCCGAAGTCTTGTGATTATTGGTCAGTGAGATCCCGAAACCGCAAGTTGCTACTTGCGAGGCATCTACCTTAGGTTGGGGAATAACTTGCAAGTATCAAGCAAGACGCAGAGATCATACACCCAGTCCATATCCGCAGGCAGGGCGAACATAGGCTTTCCCGGTTTTTCTACATTTGCAACTTTAATCTGAACAGACCTCAGCTGTAAGCTGCCGAGAGGAAAACTCATCCCTCAAGTTGCTCGTCTTATGCAATATTAATGGAAGCCGATCACCACTATTCTAATCCGTTTCCTTCCTCATGAATACGGGAAAGAAAGGAGCACAAAAAAAAAAGAAGGAAAACTCCGTCCTTAAGTTGCTAATCTTATACACGAATACAGGAAAGAAAAGAAAAATAAAGCTGACCGTAATTGAATGATGATACATCCCAAAGCTACCCAACAATTTCAAAGGGAAACCGCTGCTCGGATGACTTATGCAATGCTCCAGATCATCTCGAGCTTTGAATATAACAATTCTCCCAACGCTTGGCATAGAGCCAGGGGATGATAGCTGAAGCTTCTGCCCATAAAATCAACCTGGCTCATTATGCAGCCTGAACTTAGCTCTGCATGATTAAAATTTAGTCGTCAACCATATATACTTCCTGCAAGACCTTTGGAGACATGTTGTGCAGTAAAAAGAATGCAATTCGCCAAATCTGGGAGAAGAGATGTGCCACTTGATGCAACATCACAAAAAAGGTGGCTCATGAGCATGTAGTTTTTCATATTTCCACAATTCTCCAAGATAGGATCTGACTGAATTTTTAGGGTATCACGCATTAATCTGCAAGTTCAGGAGAAACAGCATCAATGTTTCCAAATAAACAACAATTTTCTTAGAAAGGGGTTTTGCCTTTTAGATGTAAAATAAAATTGGGCATTAAAATGACATATAGAATAAATGAATGAATGGTCTTAAAAATGATAAAATTCACCACAAAATTAATAACTGTGTGGAGGAAGCTCCGCATGCAACGTGTTTGTCAAAATTATATGCTTCTCCGTGCTGAAATGTGGATTGGTCACTTTAAAATAGCGACCATAAAAGGTAATTTCAGAAAAGAAGTACAAAATTACCAACAGGAGTTGCACCAGTAAACTATATTTTTGCAGTCAAGAGAAACGTCTATAGTGGCACCTGTGTCATGAGAGATGCGCTGCTGCTGAGGAACTTCATGAACTCTTGCCTTTTAATATCAAAGCTGCTTTTTGCATCGTTTAATGAATCCTCTTCTCTCTTCATATCCTCCTCAATCCTTTGCTTCTCCCATTTCATGCGCTTGATCTGCTCTTCAGCTTCAAGAATGTCCACATGCAGATATGGAATTCCTGAGCTTACAGGAAACCTCACATTGACATCTTTTCTGAAATCAAATCATAGCCCATGATTGGAACATGCAATCACAGAAAACCCATTCAGCTGGTAGTTGAAACAGGATGATATTTCTCATGGCATCACAACATAAAACAATGATCGAATATGCAGACCAGTTCATCTATGGCATTCATAAGAAAAAAGAATGACAAAAATGAGAGATCACATTGCTTATCTTTGGGTGCGTATCTTGGAAGCGGACTAGTCTAGTGCAGAACTCTGCGGAGGATAAGGTGATCCTAACAAGCAAAATGATAAAATTTCCATTTCAACAGGTTCATGATATAGGGCCCAAGGGGTTGGAATATCAGAACCATATGCTGCAAACAGCCAGGAACTATAGTAAATGGTCAAGCATGTAAAAGAAGAATGAAATTGACAGAAATAATCTTTCCTCAGCAGATGATAGTTTTGTTACTTTTGTATTTATTAGGTGGTAAGAGCACCAGAGCCTGTCAACAATGGAGAGCCTATCTAAAGGGATCAGAATGGGTAAGAAAGAGGAGAGGAAATGAAGATGATAGGAGAAATGAGAAGGAAAAAAATGAAGTCATCAGAAGTTCAGAAAAGAGACGAAAATTGGGCTCACCTACTGCCAAGGAGAAACACACCAGGGCTCTTGAACAGTCCACCATCCAATGAGATGGCACCATCACTTATGCAAGGAGCTGCAAGGCGGACGTCAGCTCTGGTTCTATACACTTGCAGACGGGAGAAAAGATGATAAAAAAGAGTCTCCCTTAGGCCATGTCCACTGGCTGTTACACCATATAAGTTCGTAGGTTCCACATCAATCATATTCACGGCAAAACCAATAAAACCATGTGGATGCTCACCATCTGGTAATCTTGGTTTCTGTAAGGCAATTCTCTTCTGTGGATCTCCAGCAGTAAATTTGCCAGTATATGGTCTATAAAAAGGGTAAAGAAGAAAAAAGAATCAGTCGAAACTTCCACCATTTTGTGGGGCTGTTTGGGAACTTTGAAAACTCAGTGACAATTTTTCATAGCATACAAAACTATCTCCATTAAATGCTGCCTTGCCAGGACACAAACTTTTGGTCATTAATCCACAGCCGCTACATGCGCATTAATTGCGCCAGGAGCATTAATTGTGCCCTTGATTGGTGAATACAGCTGAAATACAATTTAGGAAGAGCTGTGCAGTGAATTGAAAATGATGGAGTATGGTGCACATATTTGAATTTGCACCGCATGTGAATGAAAATTAGCCGAGTGATTTGACGTGTTTTACTCTGGCCTCCCCTGCATTGAAAACTTTTACATTTTTATAAAATTTTTCAATATTCCCAAACAGACCCTGTATAGATAATGACAGTACTGAGTGAACTTAGCAGGAATCTGTCAATAGTTCCGCCATACTGCACTAGGTGGATAACTAACTTATTTCTGTCGTCTACATCACACATGACACTAAAAATGATCACAGTCACTTCCTCCAGATCCGTGCTTAGGGTCCATTTCCCAGACAAGGGAAGTCCATTCATATTCCCATCCATGCGTGTAGAATTGACAATTATGTTTCACGTGCATGGGAATAGACACTCCCACATGAATAGGATTTTGTGTAGCTATAGAAAAGCCTGAAACTGAAACTTTGCTCATGGATATATCTTGATACAGTTAAATGGTAGAGCGACGTTCTCACCTTAAATTTTCAAGACAAATCACACGAAATCTGCCATCCACAGATCTCCCAAGTGAAGTACCAAGCCCGTGAACACCAGCACTCTTATCAATTGCACCTTCTATGTCACACATTTCAAGAGCCTTGATGCCGTCATGTGTATTGCATACAATTGCCAGCATGGTTTCCAATCCCAAGTATTCTGAGAACAACCTGTTCACACAAGTTTTACAGGAAACACATGTTCAGTTCATAATATTCACATAAGCATGAATGGCATGCTTATATGCAATAAGATTTTGAATCAAACGCAACTGTAAGTTTCAACTGTAAATTACTTTTCTGTTGTTTTATATAAAGCTATATATTCACCAGGGTCACATGATATGCATGAAAACACACTGGAAATTGCTAAAAAAGCTGAAGATAACCTGCTAAGATTATCATCATGAACTTTGCCAAGGGTAGCTACCACACCCAACACATCCTTTGTTAATAGAGAATTTGATGCTTCTGTCCCATGATGAGTTTTCAACTGATACAGAGCAGCAGCTGCTGTATTCTCCTGCTGCAATATCTGTTCAACAGTGTTGTCCTCTTTCTCTGTGTTGTTATTGCTCTCAGTAGCAGCTGCGCCAGTCGAAGAGTAGTACCTTATGACACTAACTGAATCAATATTAGTATTAATAGAAAGGAATAAAAATTAAATGATAAACAGATCCAATTAGCATAACTCATAAAAAGTGAAAAGGTTTGGTTACATTTGAAAGAATTTAAAAAAGCATCCCAAGTTTCTAGCCTCAAAAGAAGATGCTACTTCTCCACTCTAATTTTTGTCCTTCTAGGAATAATTTAGATGGGAACATGAATTGGAAATATTCTTCTAGAATACCAAAATGGAAAGGTGTCAGCCCATCCTCAGTGGATTTTAGGCAACCTAATGCTAATTCTACAGAAACTAAACAGCTCTATGTGCATCCAAAGCCAGTCTTTCAGAAGGAGAGAAAAGGAAGAGTAAAAGCTACCCAAAACAAGAGAGAGAGAGAGTTGCTGGTCCACTACCTGAATTCACACTTACATGTTTCTCCATTACCCCAAAAGAATTGTTGGCATGCTAGACAGAGAAGTCTATAAAACAAAGAAAACTACGAATTTAATTAACCTTGTAAATCACGCATGGATTCTTCTAAGTTGTTTGTCTGAGTCTTCAAAAACTTCAGGTGGTCCTCATGATGCTTAATTTTTAATCCCAACTTCTGTAAATCATCCTGAAGATTCTGCAATCAATCAACTTTGAGTAAGGTTAGGTGGACGCACACATTGGTGTTATTTTTAGGGAAAAACAATATATCAACCATGAGCATTCAGTTTCCAGTTGATTCTGTACATCTCTGGCGATCAGTATGAAGTTTCAAAGAAAATATTAGCCCGAGCGCATTTTTTCAAATACAAAATGGATAACTTACATGGTATCGTATATCCTCCAAATAACATAATATCTTGATAAAATGCCATAATGGCTGTAATGATGGAACCAACCTGGGATTGGCTTGCAATTGTTTCCATGCTGTACCCTGTTACGTCTTCCATCTCACCTCCTGCCATTTTCTGGGTTTGATGCAGCTAGTATAAATAGCTCAGATTAGATCTGAAAAGCCCAAATTGAACAAATATAATGCATGCTCTTTTTCTTAAGCATCAGAGTGTCAATGATTGAGTTATCTGATGCCAGACCAATTGCATGAATGAATACAGTTCGCCCATTAGAAGACACCCACAGTAATAAATAGGAAAATTTTCAAAACGGTAATCAGTTTCCTAGTGGGCAACTCAACTGCGACAGAAGAAGATATTCCCATTTCCAAAACCCTTGTTTGACCAATGTAGACACTGTTGGCCAACAGTCTCCCAAAATGGCGTCCATGCCTGACGAATTCGTGATATTTAGACTGGAGCAACCAAATACTATTCCTAATCAAAAAATTCCTTTTTCCACGTTGCAAAACAGCAACTGAGCACTGGAAAGAAGCTATTTCTACCCTCCTTTTTCCTAAGGCAAGCACCAACCAATGACTCAAAAGAAGCTACTTTGAGCTGTATTCTGGGGCACGCAACTCCGTTCCTGCGCCGATCGTCTGTTTGGTTGGATGCCGCTGCAATGCAACGGAATTCCAAGGCGCGGAAACTAAAATCCACAAAGAAATTAGAGAAAAATGGAAGAAAATAGCTACCTTGGTCTCTGCTCGAGGATAGGGAGGAAGAAAGCTACGTTTTTTTTTTTTTTCAGTTCTCCCGCTCCTTCTGCCTCAGCCTTTTTCCGGTGCAGGACCGCGTGTCGTGTAAGTGTAGAGTGGAGAAGACTGCCACAGGCATAGCTTTCAAGAGTGAGTGGGATGCTAATGGCTGAAGGTGGTCGGTCGGTCCCCAAAATTGCAATCCCGGGTTCCCCCAAAATACGTATTTTCGTAAGCATAAAAAAAAGAGCCGAGGACAAAACGAGCAGTCTCGTTTCGCGCCCGTCGCGTGTTCGAGCCCCGCGTAGGACGTCGAACTAATATTAAAGTGGAGGCAGGTGTGGTTCTCCTTATTCGGTTGGGAGCTGATTGTCTTCCCATTTGATATTTGAGAGCTGGTGATCTCTCTTTGGAAATATTATTAGAATTGTCTCAGGACATTGAATGTAATATGAATTGAGATATATTGTAAATATACTCCAATAAAAAAAAAAAAAGCTCAGTGGAGTTGCATTCGGTCAGTCGCCTAAAATAAGAGCACGAATTTCAAGTGGGAAATTAAAATAAAATATTATTCCGAGTAAGAAAAGTATTATTTATATGCATTGAGAAATAAGAGGGTATACCGGGCTAATATAAGCTTATATTAGTCCAGATTAAAAGGTTTATTTTTTAAATAATTTTTAGCTTTCTTATAAAAATATTTAAAACATATTTAACTTATATATTAAAATTTATAGTTTTTAGCTCTGTATATATTTTTTTTCAAAAAAATTAACAATTAGAAAATATTTAAGTCATTTTCACCCCAAACATGTTAACTTTTAGGAATGCAAATGATAAAATTTGATATATGATTTAAATATACTTAGAAAAATATTTTTACAAAAAACTTTAAAAAAATAAAATAAGATATATCATTTTTCCTCTGTGAAAAATAAGCTTATATATTAAAATTTATAATTTTTCGGTTTGTACATATTTGTTTCAAAAAATTAACAATTTGGAAATATTTAAGTCATTTGCACCTCAAACACGTTTAGGAATGCAAATTATAAAATTTGATATATGATTTAATATACTTTGGAAAAAAATTTTACAAAAAAACTTTAAAAAATAAAATAAGATATCTCATTTTTCCTATGTAAAAAATAAGCTTATAAAAGCCTGAGCTAACGGCATCCTAACCTAAAATAAGAATTTACATTATGAATTGAAAAAACGATATTGAGAATATAAAAGATAATCAAACATGGGGCATAATTATTTGCACCCGGTCACAATGGGGCCATTTGTGATCCAGCCCTAAATATTTTTTGATAAAATTGTTAAATTAAATGTATTTAATCTATAAACTAAATTTTTACTATTTTTAAAAGTGTATATCTATTATTTGGGTTTTATCTTTAAGGGTGTGTTTGGTTGGGAGTAAAACTTTTCATGAAAAGTTTTTAAAATAGAAGTTGTCACATTGATAGAATATGATTTGATATAATAGGGGTAAT
>JAXCLR010000001.1:92803082-92815217 GCA_035584095.1 Annona squamosa | reverse complement strand
GAGTAATTATGGAGATTGAAAAGTTTTAGATTGAAAAGTTTTAGTTGACATTTTTTTATGCGAAACAAACGCACCCTAAATATCTACCTACAATCCACGTTCTCATCCTTTTCTTTTCGCTGCTTGGAATTGATTCGACCCACACACTTCAGACCACCTATCCGATGTAACAAATTCAGGGGTATAACTGGGTTGGGCAAACCCGTGACCCGGCTAACTCAAACGCCCTTCGCCCAATTATCAAATACTTTCCATCGAAAAAGAATATATATCAAATGCTTTGAACAGTATTGGATATTCGACCAAATCAAAATCTCATGTTCTGCTTGGACTGAATTTTCACAGGGCAGAGACTGCCGAATTACTGGCAATTCGAAAATTCCAAATGCCCAAACAGCACATTGCATCAGACCTCAAAGACAGGCAATTCGAAGATTCCTGCAATCAGAATCTGTTATATTTTGAAGTGGCCAAAGGCTCAACTCCAGTTTCTCTCCTTCTGCATGCTACTACACAAATAGCAAAAAAGTAGCGGTTGTAGCTTTCCCAAAAGCAAACGATAGTCAGAATCAGGGCCTGGCAGCAATATCAGAAACTGTGAGATTGACCACGATCAGCTCCAATTGGGGAATTAAGAAATCAATCGATTTCCCAACTGACAGCAGAATAGATGGCCCAGGAAATCAATGGCAGACAAAGAATGGAGAAGCCATGTTGAACATTTCTTGAGTAGAATAGCGACTTCCATAGAAGGACTCTAAGAAGACAGTAAAATCAAGTAATGATAAGTGACAACTTCCCATGGCTGGAATTAGTCAAAAGATGCACAGACATTATTACCTCACAAGCAATGAGAAATTACAAAAACAAGGATCAAGGCAATAAAATATGTCAGATTCCATGTACTGGACAAGGGACTATTAATCAAGAGAACAATATTTTGAAAACAAAATAATATAAACCTGTAGATAATATTTGAATATTAGCAGATCCGTGGACATATATTTACACTGTTAAATACTTTGCCAACAAATCCAAAAAAAAAAAAAAACTACATATAAATGGCTTGTTACACAGAATTATCTGAATGCTGCAGTGCATTGAATGCTTCTTAAAGTTATTTCTAACTGAAAGAGGAACGATGAGTTCATCCTGAATAACTGAACCCAACTTAACCAAATCCACAACCATAACATGCAAAACCTAACTGGCTTCCTATCTTCAAATCTTGACTCCAGGGCTGTAAGCGACAAACAAATAGTTTAGCTGCATCACCTGGAAAAAGCCATGATTCACAACGTTAAAAATGAAAGGAAAGCAGGAGTAGCACATCAACACCAAAAAAATACAGGAAGAATGAAACATATGTACATTGCCATATCACTAATTAGTCAATTTTTAACGTTGCGTTGAGAATTAGATGGGGTACTACAGAGTGCTCTCTTCAAAGAGAAGCCAATTTTTTCAGTCGTTCCATTCACCAATTGCAAAATGTTGTTCCAAGGGCAGCAATTTAAGAACTTGCTTCTCAATAATATTGCCCAAGGATTAACTTGGCATATTATCAAAATGAATACGATGCGAGATGTAAACAGACAACTCCAGTCAAGATCTTCCGCCTTCACGTTTCGAACCTGAAAATCAAATTGTAATTGCAAAAACTATCTGAGAAAAAAAAAATGAAGGAAGCATAGCAAGCATCCCGCTTGCGAGCTCAAGGATACTTTCTGATTCTTAAAATGAGCATGCGGGTGTTAGATATCATTTCCTTCTTCAATTAGGCATTTGCATCTCAGTTCATCATGCGACACGGAATAATTTTGCAACTACTGAACTATCCATTCAAAGGATAATGGGGGGAAAAAAGAGGAAGGAATGACAATAACTTACAGATGAATAAATTATGCTAGCAAACTAGGCTAGTTTAGAAGCTGCCACAGATATATAAACAGCAAGGCATATTCACCAACATGGTTAACTCTCGGTCAATCTACATACTAATCTTTCTACTTCTCCCAAGCTTCATTCAAGCCCTTCTTGCTAGATCTTCCACCCGCCAATATAAAAATTTAGGCTTCCACCACCACATCCTTTCTAGTGCATTTAAACGTCTTGAAAGGGAGAAAGCAGGCTTAAGGAGCTTTAGAGTCACGGATGATCGAAGCAATGAGCTTCTCCTTCGTCAATAGCTCTGATCCCTGAGACTTGACTACGAACGTATGGAGGACAGTATCATTTGCAGCAGACATCTTCGAATCAACCACTGATATTTGTGCCTCCTTAAACACCTTGACAACCTTGGAGATGGGGTGGCTTTCCAAAGGGCAGCTCACCCTCACAATCACCTCATCCTGCGCGTCTTGGATGTCAACCTCCGGCAATTGGACCCGCTTCCTATCCTCCACGGAATTAGCCTCGCCACCACTGAATTTCTCTCTCTCCGACTCCATCTCCTTGAGCTTCTTCTGAAGCTCAGTGATGTAGGTGATGGCATCTCCAAGCAATGATGCCTTGTCCATCTTGGAGATGTTAGGAACCACTGCCCTGAGTGCATAAAACCGTTGGTTCAGTTTCTCTCGCCTCTGCCGCTCTGCTTCAACATGGTTGAGCGGTTCTTCTCTACCATTTGCAGGTTTTCGACCCCGCTTCCTCGGCCTCCGCTCATCAGCCATGCCCAGGCGATCATCCTTGCAAGAAGCCTCGACATCAGAATGCTCTGATTCTGCAACACTTGGACGAGGAGCGGGAGCGGCGGCGGCGGCGGCCATAGGTCTTGAAGTAGTTCCGCAGAAATCAATTTGCCTGTTCTGCTGTTGCTTCTGAGGCTGGAACTGGGTGAGCCTGGGATCATCTCTCACACCATTACTGTGACCACCAAATGCATCATTTCCCATCATCATGATTCCGTTACTGAATTTCGGGGGATTAGCCGTGTGGATCTGAGATGGGTAAGCCTCAGTTGTGGCCACCACTGGCGTTTTCATGTTGTGAATCTGGCTCCAGCTCAAACCATGGATGCCCTTCCTCCCATGCAAAAAGGGCATCACCCGGCTGCCACTTGGATAAACATCCCATGGCCGCTCCTCCACCTTGGCAACGATTAGCTTCTCACTTACCTGAGGTCGACCCAAATTCAGATCCTGCCCGAAAATCTTCGCGCACTCCTGCCCAGAAAAGCCGGAAGCAGAAGACCCATTTTCCTCTTTCTTCTCCATGGCCTTCACCACCGCAGCAGCTGTCGGCTGCCGCCCGGAGGAGAATGCAGACCTTATCATCTGCAGCGCATCCGGGTTCTCGGGTATCGATCTCACCGACCCCAATTCGACAACACCCATATCCGTGGGAATGAAGACTGCCGTCTGAATTCCCGCAGTCCGTGCAAGGAAAGAACGAACGCAGTAATCCGGAGCCGGGGTTTTCAAAGCATCTGACAGCCAGAGATGCTTCCCACAGCCGAAGGCCTTCCCCGGCCCCCCTTTGCCATGGGGGAAGGAGAAGTACATGGACGTGAGGAAGAACAACTCGGTGTCTGTCACTCTGTCGAGCCCAAAAACATAGCTTTCCTCATCAGGGCCGCCGAAGTAGGTGTGCAGCTTCTGCAAGACTCTCTTCCTCATCTTCTGCCGCGCCACGTCGTCGACGTCGCTTCCTCTGCTGCCGCCGTCCAGGCGGAGATTCAAAGCCTGCGCTTCGGATTCTTCCTCTTCTCTCGGCTCCCTGCAGTATCCATCCCCCCACCCAAGGACCAATTCCCCTGCCTTCGTCCGCGAGATCTGCCAGAAGATTGCGTAGCTCCATCCCAGATTGGACGGATCCGAGCCGTCCACCAGCTCCGACAGCTTGTGCTGAAGATTGCCGTCGCTGTGGCTGACTGCGGTCAGCAGCCTATCGGACGGAACATTCCCCGCCGTCAAATACTCGAACGCCTGGTGCCCCATCACAGCAACCGCCATCATCCCGTCTTCCTCGCTCCAAAACCGATCCATTGCCGCCTCCATCTCTCCGCGAAACCTCCAAATCTCACGAAAATCTAACCACCGGTTTATTGTCACAAGATATCAAAATCGAATTTAGCATTTTTCTTTACGGAGGCAACCGTGAGGATTTCGGAGACAGAAGCGGAAAGAGAGTAATTGGAAAAAAAGGGAGAAAGGTCCAAAGACATACACACTTACAAGGGTATATAAGCTAGGTAGGTACAGAATTCGCAGTTCGAGGGTGATACACTGAAGTAAGTGTGTGCGTGCAGGGCAACGGTCTCTCTCTTTTCTAGCTCGCAGGTGGTTGGTCGAGAGAGGAGGAGACCCTAGGGTTACCTGCTACGCGCTGTTAAAAGGCGTGGGATGCGACTGACGGTGACGGAGAGAAACGAAGCAGTCCAAGGCACTCGCGCGACTGAGAGATTCAAGTCGCGAATCGGGTCTTTCTGTCGCACGTGCGAGATGCCCGTCGGAGCCCTCACCCGTACCTGAAAATAAATGAGGAAACTAGCTCGGAGGGGTTATTTTTTTTATATTTATACATCATCACATCTTGATGTTATAATAGGGCATATTTGTTATCTTAGCACCATAGAATGAAATTTTCTTGGAGTGCAGTCCTATGCACCTGGGTGTATTATACTTTTTTTCTAATTTTTTTTTTACAAAATGGTTAATTTAGATTTATTTAACATATGTATCAATTTTTTACTATTTTTGAAGACTTTTAAATATTTTTTTTAGGTTTTTAAAAATTAGTAGCATTTTCAGTAATTTTATGTTAAGTAAACCTATATTAACAGCTTCATGAAAAAATTTTCAAAAAAGAATTAAAAAAATAAGTATAATACACCCGAGTGCATAGGATTGCGATCCAATTTTCTTACCCCCTCGTGTCAGGAAAAATTCTAAAACTCCTATCCCGAGGGACTAAATTATAAAACTCTCATTGTAGAAAAATTAAAATACAAAAAACTTCTCGGGGCAAGGAGGTTATCATAAGTCGGTCGCAACTCGTAAGGGTTATTATGCACTGAAAATTAAGATAAAAATGCGTTATTATTGTATTGAAAAATAAGGAATGAGAAACTAAAATTTTTATAGATTAAAAATAAAAAAAAATGAGGATAAAAATTCATCCTATATTTTTCAATTAGATGATCCGAAAATTACTAATTGTTGGTTCAATCCATCCGATGGTAATGGGATAGGATTTTTTGTCCCAACGAATTTACCAATTTCCATCTAATCTTCTGTTTCTTATTGTATAATAATTATGTTTTCTTATTCCCAGTACTAATTTTTTATTTTCAACAAACTTCTTATTCATTAGCATACAAAAAACCTTTACTACTTCATACTTTATTTAATCATTTAGCAAGATACAAAACAACAAAAGTAATAGTTTGAACGGAAAAGACTTTTAAAAAGTGAATAAATAATATAAATGAAATAATTATATATTGAAATATTAAAATATATTAAAAGGTACGTAGTAAAGAGTGATATAAATCATACTTAAAGGTACATATTAAAGAGGGGACTTTCGCAAGTTCTGAATGGACACTGGATTTCATTCCGTTGTAGATGCTTTCGTATGGGGCAGCAGCAACAAAAGATGTATTCTGCTCTGCGCCCCTCTTTTCCATGTGAAATCTGCACCGTTCATCTTCGTAAGAACGGAAAGGTTGGTATCCCACGGCGCGAACGGGTTGTGAAAGTACGGGGGAGATTTGGCGGACCCCTTTTTGCATTGCACGGCGGATCAATGGGGACTACAACTGTTCGCGTGTGATTCGACTTCGAGGCCTAAGTTGGTCATTTTAACGTGAATGTTAGACTGTCCAATTTATTCAAAAAGGTGGGATGGTCAATGCCTCCCACTCGCACGCCCATGCGCGTGTGTACTCAAGCGGTGCACGGTTTCTGTTTGTTTTTCCATCACGGGAATCAGGCCGCTGCACAGCGTAGTGCACGGGGAAATTTTGCAATATTAATTAACATGTTATACTGATTAATATACTAATTAATTAACATAATGGTTGTTATAATCTACGTTTCTACTGAGCTGGTCGGCCAAACGAGATGAGGAAAAAGGGCTTTGGTTTAGGTGCTTTAACTACGATTATTTATTAGTTTGTTGGATCCTGACACAAGGTACTTCTTGCAAACTTACTGTTTAGTCATCACCGTTCATTTCAATGGACGAATTCATCTATTTATTATTATTGGAAGGAAAAAAAATATCATGATCTTCTTCAGTTGTGCTGAAATCTGAATACACCAACACGATTGAAGCATGCAACGGCAGGCACGCCTTTGTCGAAATTAAAATCCCGTATTATCAGCCTGTCGTTTCGTTCCTCATTTTCTTAATTTTAGAAAATACCTGTAACTATCGCATTTGTAAAAATAAGGGACTTGATTCAATGCACCCTGTGCATTGAAACTTTTGGTGTACCTAGGTGTGCCAAACTTATTTTTAAATTTTTTTTGAAATTTTTTTATAAAGATGTTAATTTAAGTATATTTAAGTTTTATTATTTTGGATATATGCATATATATTTTTTATTTTTTAAAATAGGAGTTTTTTTATCATTTAAAAATGACTAAAACTCTAGTTTTTAAAACTCAAAAATATATATACATCTCCAGTACTGTCCAAAAAATAGTAAAATTTAATAAATTATAAAATATATTTAAATGAATGATTTTATAAAAAATTTAAATTTTGTAAAAAGTCAATTTTGCACCGAGTAAACTTTTGAATCCAAATACATTGATTCAACTCACTAAAAATAAAAGTATAACTTACCCTGCTAAGATTTTAATTTTTTTTTTAAAGTAAGTTTTGCCCATAGTAAACTTTTGCATCCAAATACATTGATTCAACTCACTAAAAATAAAAGGATATCTTACCCTGCTTCTTGAAAGGGTTATATCAGGTGTTTTGAGAAAAGGCTGCGACAATGCAAGCTAACCAACAGGATTCATAGGTGGGTTAGCGTTGGTTCGAGAATTGATCAACCAAACCCGGTGTTGTATGTTAAAATAAAAATAGAATATACTATAAAAAGTGACCATACAAGATCAAACCCATGAAATATTATTGTAAGTTTCCTACAGGGAAAATAATACTTAACAAAACAATCGTATTCCCATATAACTCGTGAATTAGAAATAATTAGTAGGGCAAAAAAGAACTAATTCATTTATTGTTTACTACAAAATATTTTAATAATTAAAATTTAAATGTCGTATATTTATTCGTACGAAATTATGCATATTAAAATGAATTTGTGACATAGACATAACGATATTTTAAAAAAATTAATGCATTGTATTTGTTGTTACCGTGGCCTTTAAATAAAAACCTATTACCAAAATATTTTATTATTAAGTCCGATGTGCATAGAGATGTAATAAATCTAAACAATCATATCATGCATATGCCAATTTAAATTAAATTTTGCACACATCATCCATGAAGGAAATTCTTATAAAATTTTGTAATAAAAATGTATAAGAAATAAAGTTCTATAAAATTTTCTAAGAGTTTAATATATCTTATGAAAATGTTTTATATCTATAATATTAAGCCACCGGGGGTGTGCCATGGATGTAACTCATGTGGGCCGACATTGCCCAGTAACGGGTTCAATTTTTCTTTCCTTTTTTAGTGTGAAGTGATAGTTTTCCCAATTTTCTTTCTTTAAGAGGATGTATTTGCAATTTTTTTCCTGTGTGGGAGTGTGATTGGAAAATTCTCTCACTTGTGATGATTATGAATGTGTTCTACATAAATATTCATAAAAAAATTTCTTATTTTTTCTAACTTTCTCAGTCTCTTCTTCCAACGGCCTGATTTGTGGCCTAGAATAATAAACTTTTACAAGTTTAACTTAAGATTGTATAACGGTCTGAAAAATCAAAGTTTGAAAAAGGTTTAGGTTTGAAACTAAGGCCTTGTTTGAAAAAGGCAAGTGCAGGAAGGAACGAGATAATTTAGAAAAACGGCATACACTTATGAGTAGGGTTACATCCTAACACGATATTTTTTCAATTTTATTCATACATTTTAATTATTTTTTCTATCAATCACCTTCTATCATACCTATTTATTCTAACTTTACCCCTATCATTTCCTATTAATCACACAATTTTCATAATATTCATTTTTCATATTCTATCAAATCCCGCAATTTTTTATCATTTAACATTCCCAAACAACACTTGAATTAGGGCATTTGGCTTCATTAAAAGAAAAACAACCCAAGTCAAAACAACTATACTTGCTATCTATATCCAAAAATTTAAATTATAGGTGTGTTTGACAGTGTTTAAAAGTTGTTAAATTAAATTTTTTTAACATAGAACTTTTTATTTTCCATTATTATCATATTTTTTAATTGTTTATGCATATTTGTTTATATAAATATCATATTTTTCAATCATTTATAGACAATTATCCATATAACCAATCTATCTATTGTAACTTTATCTTTGGTATTTCTCATCATTATTCTCATCATATCATATTATTTTACAACTCCTACTCTTTATAATTTTTCGTAAAAAGTTTTATCTATCCTCCGACAAGTTGTATACTGTTTTTCATTTTTTTTTAAAACAAGGAGATTATTTATCTCTATCACATGCACAGGAGGCCAATCACTGTAAGTGCATGCTCTCTCACCATCGCATCCGTCCTAGACGGTGGCATGCAGCGGATTTTCACGAACATGCTTCAGGTCATTTTTCACGTTGTTTTGATTACACGGTGGTCGTCGATTTCGGCCACCAATTGCAAGGTTTGTCGTGCGAAGGTACATACACCACTGTCGCCACATTTTCCACGAGTAATCCCGTCCCTTTAAACCACGCATGCATGCACGGCCACACTGAAAAATGTGGATCGTCCACGTTCGGTCTCTAAAGTTGTGGTGTGACACATCGTTTCATATGGGTCGTAATTTCTAAATATTCCCACATTCATGCATCCGCTTCAAAGACACGATCTCCATCTTCTTCACATTTTACATGCATTAAAACCCAAGAAGGAATTCAATTCTTGTTTCATGACGTCTATCTTTTTAACTTTCTCCCGTGCGAGTTCCAGTTGTCCAGCTACAATTTCTTTTATTTGGGCTGTTTCGTTTAAATTGTCTTTAACCAAAAACATATACAGTAGTAACTCAGAATTCAAAATTTTTGTGGGTTATCTTTGGTGCACATGATATAATCTTTGATAGGTTTGGCGATAAAAGAGGAGAGAAATGAGTCCATAGAGCTAGACTGCATGGAGTTATTTTTTATTTGAAAATTTTTCCAAGTATTAGTGGGTAGTGATTCAATAAACACGTATGCTGGATACATTTCATTTACATATTTGATGTTTTTTTCGTTTTTTTAATTTTTATGCTCGATTATATGCTTTTAGTTTATTTTACTGTATTTTATAATTTTAAAAATCAACTTTTTCACCACATTTTTGGCTGCATATGAAATGAAAAATGTGTGCATGGGATTAAATACCAACACTTTGAAGTAGCAGAAAAATAGAATCGCGCGATTAAAGTCTATACTTTTGTAACCTCATAGTTGTTATATAAAAATAAATAAAAAGCTTAGGTGACTATGGAGGCTTGTAGATGCAAGTGCCACTGCAAGAAAATCAAAGTTAACCAAGATCGATGGACAATATTTATCCATTATGCATCGTGACTGTGAGGGCTTTTTCCAACTATTCATAAAATTAAAGTAAGGTCGTGCATTGAGTGGGAAGCTCGGCATTGTAGCTTATCGTTACTGAGTTTCTTATAGCTTTTTTTTTTTTTTTTTTTTTTTTTTTATCAAAAAAAAAAAAAAAAAGCCCGACCAAATAATCTGTTAAAAACTTAAAAAGCAGTGCTTTCTACGCATAAATCGTCTGGCCAAATAGATCTTTTATAGTATATTGAAATAAATCAAAGTGCGGAAGTTTTTAGCAGCAATAATTATTGCATTGTTAATTAATCAAGTAGTACTTTCTAAAAATATAATTAATAATGACTAAAATCACATTGATTTTTTTAATACAATATATCTCGAAACTAGCAATTCAAGAAAATAAAATTTTTTTATAACGGAGTTGATGAGGAGCTAGATTGGCAACTGTTAATCACCAAAGAGATTAAGCAAGAGAAGAGACGGAGAGATATTTTAACATTGAAAATAAATTGTCATTGGTCGAGGATATCTTATAAAACCATGAGATGTAGAGAATATTGCACTATAAATGTCCCTTAATTAGGGTTAAAGGAAGTAAATCTTCGTCAAGTCCACCTCATATATGGCTATGACTTTAAGTGTTTTTTATATGGGCTTTAATACGCAAGATTTGACTAAAGCCTTTTTTTTATGGTTTATATTTATATACATCTCAACACATATTACATTGTAGTTATGAGACATTCTTATAAACAAAGAGATACATAACTCCTCCAAAGAAATCTTGGAGACACAGCTCCAGTAAAGAATTAGGAAGAACAGCTTCTATCTAGCCCAAGAGAGACAACAGCTCCCACTCTACCTCAAAGGGAGACCACAGCTCCCACACCATTTTCCGGGCTGAAATCCCAATGTGGGATTCAAACCCACGACCTGTGCTAAGGGGTCAAACACCCCTGCCACCTGCGCTAGCCGCAGGTGACAATTTGACTAAAGCCTTTGAGCGAGAATGATGATGCAAATCTCATCATGAGATCAGGTGTGTGTTTGGTAATGAATAAAA
Source organism: Annona squamosa (assembly GCA_035584095.1). NCBI lineage: Eukaryota > Viridiplantae > Streptophyta > Magnoliopsida > Magnoliales > Annonaceae > Annona > Annona squamosa. The sequence goes on along the minus strand of JAXCLR010000001.1, from coordinate 92,804,465 downwards.
TTTTTGATGAAAAGTTTTGGAGAGTAAAAGTTGTCAAATGATGTGATATGATAGGGGTAATGATGAGTAATAAAGAGAATAAAGTTAAAATAAATAGGTTAGTTGTATGGATAGTTGTGTAGAAATGAATGAAAAGTAAGGTAGTTGTATAGAAAAATGTGAAAAAATAATTAAAAAATATGATAGCTGTGGAGAGTGAAAAGTTTTAGATTGAGTTGACATTTTTTTTAAATTGCTAAACATACCCCAAATGTACCAAAAATATGAATTATTATTGTGAGGAAAGAAGAAGGTACTATAGATTAGTTTTACGAGTATGATCTTTATTTCCGGTGATGACATCGTAGGATATGGTGGCCTAAATACCGTATATATAAGGTTATCAAGCACGGTGGACTTTTGGGAAATGAGGAAAATGAGGCAAGGTAAGGTAAGGTAGGAAACATCTCATCCTCTTCATTTTTCATTTATTCATTTAAGAATTCCATTTGTTCAATTTTATTCTTATATTCTAATTATTTTTCCTTACAACTATCCTTCAACAATTTTATTTATTTTAACGTTACTAATATCATTTAGTATCAATCACACAAATATTAAAATATTATATTTTTCATTCTTCACCCCATTCTATAATCTCACCAAAAAAAATCATATTATCCAACGTTCTCGTAGTTTCACCGGGCAACTTGCGTGTTAATCTACATCGAGGTTGTAAGTAAACGTGTGCCACGTGAGAAGCGTGCCCATTGAAACACTCAAAAGTTGAAGTGGAAAAGTGAACTTGTGCATAGCCCAGTTGATTTCACGTCCTTACTTACATATGCGCCAGAAATTTAGGGACGATGGAAGCTATTAGAAATTATATAGTAAGGTTTTAGCTCTCTTTTGTAGTAAAAGAAATAATTACAAATTTTTTTAAAAAAATATTGATAAAGCGTTTTGGACGCTCACTGGCCTTGGCTACAACTACAAGGACATCGCATTGCAATCTGATTAACAAATTTCGGCGTCCCCTTACAAGGTCCATTCTTCAGTAGTGTGGATTGGGGCGGTTAGCCGTTAATTCAAAACTAGAAGTGCTAAAGCTGACCAAGTACACTAAGGGTGTTTTTGTTTAGTGATAAAACTTTTGATGAAAAGTTTTTGAGGTAGAAGTTGTCAAATCAATAGAAAATGATGTGATATAATAGGAGTAATGATGAAGGAGGAGTGATTCTATTAGCCCGGGCTATGTAAATGGCCCGCTTAGCTCACCTCAAAAAACCTATTTAAAACAATTTTTTTGTTTTTTTCTTCATACACATGTTTATCTAAGTGTATTTAACATATAGACCAAGTTTTACCATTTTTGGAAATGTGCATATATTTTTTTTAGATTTT